>BQNB010024906.1:0-60214 GCA_026074375.1 Tanacetum coccineum
AATATTTGCAAGAAACACAACAGGAAAATGTTCAAGATACTCATTTGCAGGCACAACAAGATTCAATGATTTTATCTGTAATAGAACAAATGTCAGAACAAATGATTAATCATGTAAATAATTGAGAAAAGGCTAATAAGGAACAGAATAATGAATCAGTAACCACTGAGCTAGAGAGATAAAAAGAACGAGTAAAAACTTTTGAACAACGTCTTAATATTGATTTAAGCAGTCGTGAAAAAATGATTGATTCTCAAATGGATGATATGATTGGGGAGAAGCTTGCACTGAAAGAACAAGTTGACTCACTTGAGCAAAATCTTTCTAAACAAATCAAAGAAAAGGAATGTTTATTGTAAACATTCAAAGTTTTCAAAAGTGAATCCAAAGAAAAGGAAGATAAATATATGGAAAACAAAATTGATTTAGAAAAGAAAAAGGAACTTGATAATATTCTTTTTAAAGTGGGTTAATCTGCTCAAACAGTGCACATTTTAACTAAGCCACATGCTTTCTATGATAATATACACAAACAAGCTTTAGGTTATCAAAATCCGTTTCACCTTAAGAAAGCTCAGCAGATTAAACCAACCTTGTATGATGGTATTGTTATGTCTGATAAACATGTTGCTATGCATGTGATTGATGATGAGTAAACATTGATTTTAGAAGAAGAGAGTCGATCAAAAATGTCTAAAAAAGCAAAGGATCCAGAGGTTATTAATAAAAACATTTCTCATAAACCTATTGATTATGAAAAGTTAAATAGACTAACTGAAGATTTTAGGAAATGTTTTACTCCACAACAAGAATTGTCGGCTGAACAAGCTTTCTGGTTGCGTATGCCTGATCCTACCGGTAAACCTTCTGATGCATTACTTGTCAAAATCAAAGCTCCTAAGGAACTTCCTAAGATAAGATTGGTGAATGAAAGCCTTAAAAAACTTAAATTCCACCTTGCCAAGTTTGATAATGTGGTGAAGATAAGGACTACACCTAATGCTCGTAAAGAAGGTGAATGAGGGTTTGAACATACTCAAGTTGTGTTTAACAATGAAATTATTCCATTTCTAAAATCTTTAAAAGACATCTTCAATGTGTTTGATAGAGATATTTTAAATGAAATAATGGAAGTAAAGACAGTTTTTGACCAAATAGACGCCGCTGTTTAATAGTCTTCAGTCGACAAACAATGTTTGGAAATTGCTAAAAAAGAATTACTTTTGCAAAATGATCGACTCTTACAACAAATCATGTCTCAAGAGGTTCTTTTAACTGTGATGAATTCTATGTCGCTGATTGGTGAAACTGTTAATATGGATGGAAATAGAAAAGAATCTTGTAATCTTGAGGCCGAGCTTTTGAAATCATAAAATGCGTTTAATGATCTTTTGAAACGTCACTCACAACTTAAAAAACATTGTATTTCTCTTGAATGCTCAATACAACTCAATCAATAAATTTTTCAAAAACGTGAATCTTGTGATAATCAAAATGCTCTTGAAATTCCAGAATTTTTTAAAAATAATGATTTGAAAGCTCAGCTTGAAGACAAAGACAGTACCATTTGTAAGTTAAAGGATATTATAAAATCATTGAGAGAAAAGTCCAAGGATGAGAATGTCAAGGATGATTATTGTGAAATAGAGACAAAAAATGTGGAACTAGAGAATAATGTGGCAAAATTGCTTTCGGAAAATAAGCGTCTTTGTAATGAAATTAATCACGTTAAACAGGTTTTTAAAGAGCAGTTTGACTCAATTAAAAAGACACGTGTTCGTTCTAAAGAACAAAGTGACTCTCTAATTGATAAACAGATAACAAACTGAACTTAAAATTTGCGAAAAGTGAGGATTTAAAAGTTCAAATTCAAGATAAAGTTTTTTTATACATCATTGAAAATGATTTACGAAATTAAAAGGGGAAAGAAGTTGTAGCAATTGGTATTCACCTATACCTTTTGCTACCACTATTGCCCCAGGCATGTTTAAGATTAATTTAGAATCGTTGCCTCCTAGGTTATTGCAAAATAGGGAAGTACACATAGACTATCTTAGGAACACTCAAGAAGAAGCTAATATTAGTCGGGAGATAGTCGAACAAGCCAAGGCGAAACAATCTTTAGATGGTGACTTAGACCTTGCATGTGAGTATACCATAAGAATTCAGGAGTTGCTTGTATATGTTCAAGATTCGTGTCTCAATGCGATAACACCTAATTCTAGAAAGGTTGTTGTCACTCCCATGAACAATGCTAAGAAATTTAGGTTTACAAAACCACTCACATCCTTAAACAACAGGAAACAGGTAGAGTCTTCTATTACATCAGATTCTAACACACCTGTGTTGTCTTCTACAGAAGTGACGTGTTCTACTAGTGATTGCGGATCAAAGCCTCATGGCAATAAAAAGAATGATAGGATCTCACAAAAACCACGCAGGAACAAGAAGAATATAGTAGAAGCCCAACCTAGGAAAGTTAATAAATTGAATCGTGTTGTTAAACCTGTTTGTGATGTTGATGTTAAGCATTCTCTATCTAATGCGAATTATGATATTCTCTGTGTTACTTGTAATAAATCTATGTTTGATGTTGTTCATGATAAATGTCTTCTTTGTTTTTCTTTTTAGGAAAAATTTGTGCAAAACGAGATAGCCGTTTCTGAATCGGCTAAGAAACATAAAAAACAAAATATTTAGAAACCTACAGGTCATGTATTCAGTGAAGTAGGACTTAAGTGGAAACCAACAGGCAGAACTTTTACTATAATTGGTAATTCATGCCCTTTAACTAGGTTCACCACAACTAATGTAGTGCGTCCTAAGGAAACCACTTCCCACTCAGATGAAATACAAAAACCAGAGATTAAAGTCTATAGCAGGAAACCCAAAAATGTTAATAACATAGGTTCGAGTAAAATAGCTAAGATTGTAGAATCTAAGAAAGCTAACCACTCAGAACCCAATCATCTTGGATCCAGTGCACATTTATATTCCGAATTCGTTATTCTTCTTCTTGAGTGTGCCAGGTTGTCCAGATTGTACTATGGTATCTGGACTTTGGATGTTCGAAACACATGACAGGGAATTGCTCTCAACTCATGAACTTTGTCAGTAAATTTCTAGGCACTGTTAGATTCGGGAACGACCAGATTGCAAGGATTATGGGGTATGGTGAATTTCAGTTGGGAAATGTTGTTATCTTAAGGGTATACTACGTAGAGGGACTTGGACATAATTTGTTTTCTGTTGAACAATTTTGTGATGCGAACCTTGAAGTTGTATTTTAGAAAAACACTTGCTTTATTTGCAATTTAGAAGGTGTTGATTTACTTTCAAGGTCCCACGACACAAATTTATACACATTTTCTCTTGATGACATGATTAAATCATCTCTGATCTGTCTTCTATCCAAAGCGTCAAAGACTAAGAGCTGGTTATGGCACCATTGGTTATCTCATTTCAACTTTGGTACTTTAAAAAAGCTAGCTAAAGACGGTCTTGCACGAGGAATTCCTAGGCTTAAATTTTAGAAAGATCATTTGTGTTTAGCATGTGCATTAAGGAAAAGCAAGAAAACATCTCACTAACCCAAAGCTGAAGACACTAACCAAGAGAAACTGTATCTTTTGCATATGGATTTGTGTGGCCCGATACGTGTGGCTAGTATTAACGGGAAAAGGTATATCTTAGTGATAGTCGACGATTACTCAAGATTTACCTGGGTTAGATTTTTGAGGACAAAAGATAAAGCTCATGCGGCCATCATCAAATGTATTAAAAACATTTAAGTTCATTTGAAAGCCACTATCTGGAACATTCGAACAGATAATGGAACCAAATTTGTCAATCAGACACTTCGTGAATGGTATGAAAATGCTGGCATAAAACATGAAACTTCTGTAGCTCGCACTCCTCAGCAGAACGGTGTTGTCTAAAGGCGAAATTGGACTCTTATTGAAGCTACTTATACAATGCTAATATTTTCTAAAGCTCCATTATTTCTCTGTGCCGAAGCTATCAATACTGCTTATTACACCCAAAAAACCGTGTCTTTTGTAATAAACGCATAACCGATACAACGCAATAAAACTCCATACGAGTTATGCAAGACAGGAAAACTCGCTTATCATTCTTTCATGTCTTTGGTTCACTGTGTTATCCTACCAATGACCATAAGGATATAGGTAAATTTGATGCAAAAGCAGAGATAAGGATTTTTATTGGTTACGCGTCGGCAAAGAAAGCGCTCAGAATCTACAACAGATGAACCTGGATAATTACTAAACAGAATTTTCATGTGGACGTACGATGAGATAACACAATGGCTTCTGAAAAAATTCAGTTTAGGTCCCTAGGATTCATTTATATGACTCATGCTACACCAGTTTTTTTATTGGGTTAACAGGACTCATGTCAAACCCTATTTCTCAACAACCTTGTATTCCACCAATAAGAGATGACTGGGATTGCTTGTTTCAACCAATGTTCGATGAATACTTTAACCCTCCACCAATTGCTGTATCTCTAGTTCAAGAAGCTCCCGTTCCAAGAGCTGAAGTTATAGCTGATTCTCCTGTCTCTACTTCAATTGACCAGGATGCTCCGTCAACAAGTATTCCCACATCACAAGAATAAGAAAATTCTCCAATCATTTCTCAACGTTTTGAAGAATCACCAAAAACACCAACATTTCATGTTGAACCTCTTAATGAATCTCCTAACAAAGACTTAACTTCTCATGGATCATCATCTAATGTTAGACAAATCTACACTCCATTGGAACATATTGGTAGATGGACTAAGGATTGTCCAATAGCAAACGTGTTTGGTGATCCTTCTCGTTCTGTCTCCACTAGAAAACAACTACACACTGACGCCATGTGGTGTTATTTTGATGCCTTCCTAACTTTAGTAGAACCAAAGAACTTCAAACACGCAATGACCTAACCGTCATGGTTTGATGCAATGCAAGAGGAAATTCATGAATTTAAAAGACTTGAAGTTTGGGAATTGGTGCCATGTCCAGACAATGTGTTCTTGATCAAACTTAAATAGATTTATAAGTTAAAACAGATGAATCTGGCGGGGTACAAAAGAAAAAGGCTCGACTAGTTGCACAAGGATTCAGACAAGAAGAGGGTATCGATTTCAAGGAATCATTTGCACCAGTTGCTAGAATAGAGGCCATCCATATCTTCTTTGTTTATGCTGCTCATAAGAATATGACGATCTACCAAATGGATGTCAAAACGGCTTTCTTGAATGGCGAGCTTAAAGAAGAGGTCTACATTTCACAACTAGAAGGATTTGTTGACCAGGATAACCCATCGCATCTGTACAAGCTCAAAAAGGCTCTTTACTGTCTCAAACAAGCACCACGTACATGGTATGATATGCTATCGGGCTTCCTTATCTCTTAAAAATTCCCCAAAGGTGAAATTGATCCAACACTCTTCACACGGCATGCTAGAAACAACATATTACTGGTACAAATTTATGATGACAATATAATATTTGCATCAACTAATACTGCTATGTGTGATGAGTTTGCTAAACAGATGACCACTAAGTTTAAGATGTCATTGATGGGACAAATGTCATTCTTTTTAAGATTACAAATTTCTCAAAGTCCTAGAGGAATCTTCATAAACCAATCTAAATATGCTTATGAAATTGTTAAAAAATATGGTTTGCAATCTACTAATTCTATCGACACGCCAATGATTGAAAATAAGAAACTAGATAAAGATCTACAGGGGAAACCAGTTGATGCTACACTTTACTGTGGCATGATTGGATCCTTAATGTATCTTACAGCTAGTATACCTGACCTTAACTATGTTGTCTGCTTATGTGCCCGGTATCAGGCTAAGCCTACAGAAAAGCACTTACAAGCGGTGAAACGGATCTTTCGATACCTTAATAGAACCATTAACATGGGTCTATGGTACTTAAAGGATACCGATATGTCTCTCACAGCTTATGCAGATGCCGATCATGCAGGGTGTCAGGACACTAGACGCAGAACATCGGGAAGCGCTCAGTTCTTAGGTGATAAACATGTTAGTTAGTCGTCCAAGAAGCAAAAGAGGACTGCCATATCGAGTACAGAGGCAAAATATATTTCCTCATCTGGGTGTTGCTCACAAATCCTTTGGATACGTTCACAACTAACAGATTATGGTTTTCAATTCAATAAGATCCCTCTGTACTGCGATAACAAGAGTGCGATTGCTCTATGCTACAACAACGTTCAACACTCTAGAGCAAAACACATCGATGTTTGCTACCAGTTCATAAAGGAGCTAGTGGATAGAATCGTGGAATTATACTTTGTCCGGACTAAATACCAACTCGAAGACATCTTCACAAAACCCTTGCCAAGAGAAAGATTCAACTTCTTGATCGAAAAGCTCGGTATGAAAATCATGTCTCCAGAAATGTTGAAAAGTCTGGCAGAGAAAACGGATGAGTGATGGTGGTAACTCATATCCTGTATATATATGTATATAATAAAACATCAAAAATCCAAAAAGATTTTCCTTTTTATAAAATTTTATAAAAACAAAAGAAAAAATTAAAAAATTAGAAAAATATAAAAATATGGATCTCTCGCATGTCTTCTAAAAATCGATAACATTTACGGCCTTAGAAATGTCAATTAATAATGATACGAGGCTGTAAATGAAGTTCGAGCAGAAGTTTCAAATGTTTTTCAAAACATGCCAAAATGGCTTGCTATTATTTCAGATAGCAACCCGGTCATCATCTTAAAGGCAAGTATGTCGTCAAAAAGACAACTTGACCTCATAACGGGAAATTTATTTTTCTCAAGAATGAATTACTTGATATTCATTCAAAGGCTTGTGTTTACTTTGCAACACAACCCGTTTTTCCTTTATACAAATTAATGTACGTGTCAGTGCATTTCTTTGTCAAAATAAGAGAAATCTTATTTTTATTGGTAAAAAGTTGTCTTCACAATGAATCGGTATTTTCAGTAATCACAAAAAGATTTTTAAAGACAATTCGACCACTCAGACAATGACAACAGCTCTTTAAATAGAAAACGGGTCATTATTTGAGGGGGATAATTTGTCATCAAATAATCTTTTAAAATGGTCTTTCAAAATAAGTTACAGAATAAACGGATAAAGTTTTTGATAATGAAGAATCACAATTTCAAGGGAAGTTAATTTATATTAACTAAAAGTGCTTTAGATGCCATTTGTTTTAAACTTTAGGGACTTATTTCGCATTTAAGCTTAGTTGGATTCTTCACAGAATAGATTTAAGCTTATCAATTCTTCGAACACGATCTCAAGTATATGTGCGTACTAGGTTTTGCTGATTCCGAGGTATCGAAACCAGCAAGGGGGAAGGAATAGATATACAAGAAAGATAATGAGTACACGTGATAGAATTCATAACCTAATCTCATTTTAGGTCATTCCAGAAAGACAAAAGTCATAACCGCAGAGAAAATCAGTATTTAACTTGTTACTTTCGGGTGCACTATTTCAACTTCACGGGGGAAGTGATATCTTGTTAATTTCAAGTATGCATCATTAAAGATACTAGGAGGAAGTGTTGTAAGAATATTTATTCTAAGCGTGAGAAGATTGGTTACTGATTCAATAAATGCTTCCTTTAACGGTTAATCACTAAGCTTGTTTTTAAAAGGAGTAGAATTAGTTGACAAAAGAGGTACACATAAGGTTGATAAGTATGATGATTCCTTAAGTTAGTCAGTTTTCTGCAGAAAGAAATGAGTACATTTGGGACTTAGTTGACTTAGATGTTTTCATTTTGACTACTTAGAGGGAATAATTGTGACATCCGGGACTTAGTTGACTTTGGTGTTTCAATTTATATCATCACTATCGTGTAAGGAGAAATACAGACATCCGGGACTTAATTGACTCTGGTGTTACGTTTTTAAATTAATTGTGTACTTCGAATATTTGGGCTTTATTTTCATTCAAGACTGTTGATGCGGAGTGAACATTTCTCTTTGAATCTACTCAACAAAGGATTGCTAATTTAGGGGGAAGCTAAGACAACTTCTTATAAGAGACTATGGGGAAGACCTATGGCTGCTACAAAGAACCTTATGATTCTATCATATGATGTTCTCATCATTCAGGTCAAACCTCGTACATAATAATCTTGTGAATTCTAATGCGTAGTGTAGGCTTATGGTCAAAAATAAGGTTGTGCTTGGAGTATAATAATTTTCTTAGATTTTCTAAGTAAATTCAATAAAATTTCAAATTATTGTACTTCAACAGTCTTATATACCCTCAAACATTGAGGGGGAGCATTAAAATGTTCCTTTTTTGTGATTATGTAACATTTTGTCCCCCAAAAAGTTTAATCAATTGTATATCCAAAATATCAGGGATTAACATTTTGGATATGGGAGAAAATGTGATTAAAACTAGATCTAAATTGTATTTTTATGTGATCACATAAAATGGACTCAATGCACTCCACACTTAACATGTACCATGATCACGATGCACATGTTAAGGGGGAGCTTTTAGTGATGATGAAAACTCTCAAAGTGTAAATCTTTTTTATATTTATATCAAACACTTTGAGAAATTTTTTCAATGATTTTGGTTTCGATTGTGATGGAATACCCTAAAGACCGACCATGTACTTAAATTTATGGAGTTATAAGGTGGTTAGGCATAGGTATTCTAATCCCATGATCCAACCAGAACCAGAGGGATCTACTCAGGGATGTCTACTAGTTAGTTTAGAAGTCCTTAGGTATGATACAAAAGGAGAAAAAGTGAGAATCAGGAATAATGCCGATTGAGATGGAGCTAACACTGGAATATACCTAACAAGGTGTTAGTTATGAAGTCTCGGTAAGCATTGAAGGGGTTGAAGAATGAAAAATAAATGTAAGGATAAAGGGTAAAAAGAAAGAAGCCCTCCATACACTTAGGCAGAAACCGGGTCAATACATAATCTGTTAGAAACACTAATGTGAGTCCCTTGTTGAATAGATCTCTGCAGCCTATTAAGGATGATAGCCAAGATGTATAAATACAGTTGACTATGTAGAAACACTGATTATGAATACTATGTGTTAATGCAGAATCTTAACACAAGTACTAAGAAGAACAATGAAAAACTAAATAATAATTTCTATTAATCTGCTTTGAATGATTACAGATTACAAACTATGAGATATGCTTTTGTATGAGATATATTGAGCTTCTCTTCTAACTATGTCAAGAGGGATCCTTTTATAGACCAAGGATAAACCCTAACAGGCTTACAAAATGCGTACATATCTTTTCCTAAAATATCTCATACATATCTCTTAAACGGTACTAACTATTTTCTACTATCGGTACTATTTAATGATCAGTACTTATCACTTTGTATGGTCAGTACTAACTATAAACTATCTGTACTAACTATTTGTACTGTCGTACTAAGTTAGAAAAACATAATCCTACAATCCTCCCGTAAATCTTGAATGTTGACTCTTTTATATTTTTTCATGTTTCTTTAACTTCTTTAACGCATAGAGGATGTATCCAAATACTTTTAACATTTCTTCATCTTTCTAACTCTATCCTTCTTCAGCAGCAAGTTTGTCTTCTCAGTAACACAACAACATCTTTTCAGCAACAAAACTAAGTTGGCTTTGTAGTTTTTTGGCAAACTACCAGCCATAAACGGATTTGATGTTCCTTTACCAGTAGTCGTTTGCTCTGGGATAGTTAACTCTTCATTTTAAAAACATGGTGAGTTAATTACCATACAGTTTTTGGTAAACTGTCAACCATCAACGGAATTGATTTGTCTTTACCAAATACGTTTGCTTTTGGACTAGCCAATGCTTCATGCCATAACATGGAGCATTGAATAATCCATATAGTTTTTCGCAAACTTTCAGCTATAACAGATTTGATTAGTCTTTACCAAGAACTGTTGATTTGGACTAGCCAATCTTCTCCCAATGAAGCAAGGATGAGTTGGAACCCTACAATTTTTGGTAAATTGTTCAACCATAAAATGGATATTGGGAAGTCTTCTACCATAAGCTGTTTGCTTATGGAACTAGCCAGATTTATGCCTGTTAAGCATGGAGAATGATGTCATTTGTTGTGTGGTTTTGATACAAACACTCAAGTATCCTCCCCATCTCCTAGAGTCTTCAGGTTCTAACCTGCAAGTAGGCTTCTGACAAATCTTATCAATTCTAATTGCCATGGTTACTGTCTTCTTCAGACTCCAACTTTGAATTGTAGAATTTGCACCAGTACTTTCTCGTTCTCAAAAGGCATCTTCCATTCTATACAAGCATATGAATGACTAATCATGCCTCGGTCATTAAAGTATGTACCCCTGAAGAACCATGTAGCTTCTAACTTACTATATTCCAATCATGTTGTGAGTTCCAAAACTTATCTTCATCATCTGGATTGAACATAACCATCAAATCTCCCCAAAGTACTCTATCAAATCCTCCAGGTATCTCATCTTGATATTTGTCCATCACCAGTTGATATATAGCATTCAAATCATCTCTATCAAATATGGACAACACCCTTATCAGAGTACTAAAGTATATCTTTTGTCCATTGCTTCTAATCACTACATTTTGATTAATCTCCTCTAAGTGTTCAGCTTTATCAACCTGTGGTTTAGTTCCAAGACACTCTGTTTTCCATTCTTTGATAGGATACTTCCTGTCAAGTATTTCATAATCTACTTCTTTTTCCTCATCTGGAGCTATTGTTAAATGTAATCTCAGCTCATCATTCTCTTTCTCACTATCATCTTCAGAAGTGTTTTGTATGAATCTTCTTTTTCTTGACTTCATCTTTTTCCTAGTACCAAGTTTTCTCTTTCTGGTACTTTCTTCTTCTTTATTCTCCTCCTTGACTTCTTCTTTACTCTCCTCCTTGACCATTTCATTCTTAGAGGAATCAATTCCTTTTTCATTCATCCTTTTGATCAGTCTTTCATCTTCAGCAGACCCAATAGAAATGAAATCTTCATCTGACCTCTTTATCTTTTCATACAGAGCTTGTATTTCCTCAAACTTCTTGATTTTCAATTCAGAATGCTTGAAGTTTCCTACATGCTTCAAGTAGGTCATCATTTGATTTCTCAGTTGATTCTTGGTAGGTGGTCTGTTCCTGATAGCTTCTGATCTTTGTTGAGCAAGGAATTTTCTTTGAGCAGCAATTGTGTCATGAAGGAACTTTGCTCTTTCTTCTATTGTGAATTGCTCTCTTTCTTCTTCTTGAAGCTTCTCAGCAAGAAGTCTATCAGCCTCAATTCTTGCCTTTATATCATCAAAATTTCTTATGAGAGCTTCATTTGTAGCTTTTTCTTCAGCTATTCTATTTCTTTCTTCTTCACCTTCCCACTCTTCTTGTATTTTCCTAGCCATCTCTTCATCACTTTCAAGCTGTTTAAACTTCTTCTCAGCTTCAGGAATACCATCAGATTCACTTTCAGATTCATCCTCCTCTTCTATTTTCTTCTTTCCTTTGTCTTTTGGATCAATTTTTGGAAGAGGCTTTAATGTCAGAAGAGATCTTGTAGAGGTAGGCCTAGGTCTGTCAGTTTCTTCAATATCCTTCAACTCTACACCTTTCTCCTTCTCTCTAGAAACTGCTTTGGCCTGACTCATGTTGAGAAGAACCTTAGCTATTGCTTCATCATCTCCAAATATTGTAGAAGTAGGTGTTTGAGTAGCTTGAGTAGCACTTCCTTCTTCTGTATGACCTTCAATTTGCCTGTCAGTACTAACTCTAGATCCGTCAGTACTAACTATTGGTCTGTCAGTACTAACTTTCTCCTTGTCAGTACTAACTTTCTCCTTGTCAGTACTAAGTACATCTTCAGTACTAAGTATATTTTTATCAATCTCCTTCTCTTCACCCACTGTATCTCTTGTCCTCATCATAATTTGAGCATCCTCAGTTTCCATGTGATCAAGTGTATCTTCAGGAATCTCATCAAATAAAGGATCTTTATGGACTGAAGGTTTACCTTTAGCAAGCTTCCTCCCCTGTTTGGATACAGACTCTTTGTGCACCCATTGTTTCTTTGAGGATCTTTTTCTTGCCAGTCAAGTCTTTGCTTCAATGAGAACACTTTTTAGCCAGCTCTATGGTGTTTTGATGACAGGTTTAGCTTGCTTCTTGAGCTTTGTGATTTGAGCCTTTAAGTGTTGTATTTCCTTGGCTTGATCTGAAACCTGTGCACATAAAGAGAGACAAAGATCATAGACACTTTGGAGAGTCATGTCACCCTCATTACCACCCTAAAGGGATTTAATCACTGGATGAATGACCTCCAAGAGTTCCCACCAGAAAGTTTTCTGGGATAGAATCGGAATAATAGTAGTGGGTGAAGGTCTTGGGGATGGGTCAGTCTGTTGCTCAATAGGTACTTCACTAGTTTGAGCAGGAGATGAGTCAGTCTGTGGCTCATTAGGTACTTCACTAGTGGGAGCAGGAGAGGGTGTAGGTTTTGCTTCAATATGGTCTTTCTGAAGAGCACCCTCATCCTGATTTGGATATATATACCAACATAGTAGCAAACAAAGGGGTGACTTCCCTGAGAAATGTTTACCCTTTTTAACCATGAAAGAAAAGACTTTACTAGTTAAAGTATTACGCGAAAATGATCTAAAGGTAACAGGTACATTGAACTAGTTGTTTTACCTAAAAAGATAGAAAATAAAACGTGGGTTACATTACAAACATGTTTCTAGCAACTAAATGTCTAACTATTACCATACAAAGATTAATTTGAAAAAATTATTCATCTGATTAGATGTTCAGACAGATGACAGCAGTGGCATGTTAGTAGTAATTTGATCCCAAATAGGTGACTTTTTGAACTAAGACAATGATTATTGTATGAATAAAAACCATCCATTGGGGTGAAAACATACTTAAATTAAATGTTAACATCTGTTACATCCCCTCATACCCCATAAGCTAGATAGCTTCAAATATAGCCTGTTAGTAAAGATTCCCTACCATCAGCATTATCAAAGAAGAATCACTTCTATTGATGCCTCATAGATAGTCACAGACTTGCCCAGCTACTTTGGGCAGTAATTGGCCTAACATTGTTTGTATATTATGACTTAGCAAGACTCCAAAACTGTCAACAAATGTTTAGATACAACAGGGACTTACAGTTAGAGCAAGATGAATGGACCTAACGCTAAAAAAAATCAATGATCTCATGAAACATCTGATTCCTCATACCTTTTCCAGATACGCGACCATGTTATGCTTAGGACATGAATCAAGGACAGCCATTGTAGTTGAAAGAGTGATCGTTGGTAAGAGAGATATTAGGGCTTGTAGATACGAAATGTATTTGAGAGAGATTGTGTAAGGAACTATGCAATTGAGATGAGTTTATATAGGTTTAAAAGACCCAATTTTAAGGAAACCGTTTTAATTTACACTTTGTACCCTTGGCGGTATTTTTCTTCAACGTCTCTATAGCGGTACAAACTTTGCTCAGCGTGTCGTACAACTTTGCCACTGTCGGACTAATTAATGTCCAAGCCAAAAGAATGAACAATGTAGGTATCAGGAGTGCTTTAGTACTATTAGAAACTCTTCTTAATGACTCTCTAAATCTTATCAAACCTCTGGAAATGCATCACCTATGGTTAACATGTTTCTTCATACAAACTATACAACACATCATATTGCCTCCCTTTAACCAATGCAGCTTATGGATTTATCATCCCAATAGTAACAACCAAGAACTGAAACCTGCTAACATCAAATGCCTTGGTTAGTAGATTAGCTACATTGTCATCAGGTGAGGATTTTAAGCACCTGAATTAGGTTTCTTTTCATAAGCATCCATTATGAAGTGGTGCCTAATAGCAATATGCTTTGTTTTGGAATGATATACTGGATTCTTACAATGCAAATGGTGCTTCATAACAATGTAGGATCTTTGTGTTCAAAAGGTTGAACCCATATCCAACATTTGATTTTGAATCCACAAAACTCCCACAGCAACTTGCAGCAGCAACATATTCTGCCTCTGTAGTAGAAGTAGCCACAATGGTCTGCTTTTTGCATTGCCATGAAATAAGTCTCTTGCCAAAAATTGACAACCTCCTATTGTGGATTTCCTGTCAAGATTTGCTCCAGCAATAGTCCCACTATCTTGAGTTGGAATTTCTAGTCAAATGAAGACACTCTAGATACCAAAACCCATTTTTGAGGGTTGCCTTAAGGTACCTAAAAAATCTCTTACACACTTAGATGGGAAGACTTTTGGAGTGACTAAAACCATAGAACAACAAAGACTGCAAACATAATATCAGCACTAGAAGCAGTCAAGTTTAACATCAAAGAGCCAATCAATGAACTATAGAAATTGACATCCAATCACTGGCTCCTCCATCCTTGACTAAAAACTTCTGAGTCGTCATTGGGTGTACTAAACAGTCTTAACATTTGCAAAGTCAAACTTCTTCAGGATTTCTGCAACATACTTATCCTGACTAATAAAGATACCATCTGGTTTTTGTTTGACTTGTAATCCAAGAAAGAAAGTGAGCTCTCCTATTGAACTCATCTGAAATCGACTCTTCATTAATGCCTCAAACTCATCACACCAAGATTTCTTTGTAGACCCAAAGATGATATCATCCACAAACTTGACTATTATATATAATGTTTGTCCTTCTTTAGGAAGAGAGTTTTGTCAATGGTTCCTCTTATGTATCCATTCTTTAACAAGAAAGTAGATAAAGTAGCATACCAGGCTCTGGGAGCTTGATGTAACCCATACAGAGCTTTTACCACTTTGTAGACTTTCTGAGGATATTTAGGATCTTGAAAACCTAGTGGTTGAGACACATATACCTCCTCATCTATTTTACCATAAAGGAAAGCACTTTTCACATCCATTTGATAGACTATAAAGCCCATAAATGAGGCAAAGGCTAAAAAGATCCTTATGGCTTCAAGCCTGGCCACAGGAGCAAAAACCTCATCATAGTCTATCCCTTCCTCTTGCCTATGTCCCTGAGCAACTAACCTTGCTTTATTTCTGACAACAACTCCTCTTTCATCTTTCTTATTTCGATAAACCCACTTTGTACCGATAGCCTTCTTCTCATAAGGAAAATCTACTAAGACCCAAACTTTCTATATCTTAAACTGCAGCAATTCTTTATGCATAGCATCAACCCAACTTTCATCTTCAAGTGCTTCTGAAATCTTCTTGGGTTTATTCTGAGACAGGAAACAAGCAAATAAACAACGCTGGAAGTCCTTATGATTATTTCTTCTTTGCTTTGAACAAACTAAACAAAAGCATGGGCTCCAGAACTGTGATTCAATTTGCTTCTTGTTTGAACTGCTGAGGTTGGATCTCCTAGAATAAGTGCTGTAGGATGAGAGGAATGAATCCTTGATGTGGGAATAGGACTAACATTCATAACAGTTTCCAAGTTTGTGAAGTCAGCCACTGCACCCTCATCGTCATAAGATGAAGTAGTAAAAATACCATCAGTAGAATTTTGATAGATATCCTCAAGTAGAGGTATTTCTGAATCATCTTCTTCAGGATTTGTTGGATTAGAAAGAGATAGTCCCTCATGAGGACTGGCAGTACTAACTGCTATGGTAACAGTATTAACTAGGTTAGTACTGCTAGCTTTAGCTGGTGTGCTAACAGTACTAAAAATATTAGTACTGCTAGTTCTAACAGCTCCTTCTTGTATAACTAAGTGCTCAGTTTCTTGTTCAAACTTCTTCCTGAGAGCTTCAGCTTCTTCATTAGCTTCCTTTTCTTACCTCTTAAGTCTTTCAAGTTCATCCATAAAGACTTGTTCTTCCTCTCTTGGACCATCTCTCTTTTCATCTGTCTTTAAATCAGGAGTGATTGTTGAAGAATAAAAAGGCCATATTGGCAGTACAAAGCAGTCTTAAGCAGATTTATCCTCTATTTTAGAATCCCCTGCATCAATAATGTCTTATGTACCTGCATTTTGGTTAGCTTCTTGTTGACCTGCATGATGATTAGCTTGATTCTCTGATCTTACAGGATGATAATTCATAGAATCAGTTAAATAATCAAGATAAAAAGCCAAGTTGGTCCTTTCCCTGCAACATTTGGTTTGTTTTTCTCTAAGTAAGTTGATTGTAGGTTTTTCTTCAACTCTTTTGGTTTTCTAAATTGTTATACTCTAATAAGCTTGCTTGTAAGAATAACCCAACTAAAAAATCCTCATACTGATTTCCAGCAAACCTTGCTCGAGAGGTGTCAATGTATTCAAGATGGTCACAATGGCACCCAAAAGTCTTATTATAACTTATAATTGGTATCTTACCAGTTAAAGTGTCAAGTGTCTTATTATGAGGCTTGGGTCACTAGTACCCTGTATAGAACATAACAAGCAGTACTATCTGCTATCACCCAAAAAGTGGTTAGTAAAAATAGAATCTGCACGCAGTGGACCTAGCAGCCCTCAATAAGGGTCCTTGTTCTTTCTCTCAGCAACTCCATTTTGTTGTGGAAGTTTCTGCATTAACTGGTATTCCCATCTTGATCCCTTTTGACCCACATAATTCAATAACATCCCTTTTCATAAAATTTGTACCATTTATCGATCTAATGGTTTTAACTTTTTGATTCATTTGTTTTCTATGACTTATAAAGTACCTTAAGGATTGCACTAGTTTTCATCCTTAGTCTTAAGAAAAATACCCAAGCAAAACCTGCTAAAATCATCATTGGATTACAAGGCAATAGGTCTTAGGTTTTAGAGCTCTGATAGATGTAGGTCCAAACAAATCATATGAAGAATTGTCAAAGAGTGGCTAATAGAGCCTTACTAATTTGCCTTACAAGGCCTTGAGTTGCTGTTCTTTTCTGACAAGCAACACAAGTGTGGTCATTTTGAAAAATCTTTGAAGGTAAACCTCTTACAAGGTTTCCCTTCACAAGTTTGTTTAGGTTTTTGAAATTAACATGACCAACATCCTATGGCCATTTGTGTAATTCATCAGTGTAGCCTTTGCCTATTAACAAGCAATCCTCCTGAAGGAATAATGTTCTCTAAATTGAAACTGTACATATTGTTTTGTCTGGGGATTTTAAGTAATAATTGATTTTCATCAGGTAACTTAAACTCAGAAGACAAAATAAGACATTCAGAGTCAGTAAACAGAACCTTGTTCTTTTTGTCACATATTTGTGACACAAAAAAGAGATTGAAATGCTGGAGTTCTTTTACAAAGCATACATCCTCAAAATCTAACTTACCCGTTTTAATTTTACCTTTACTAGTGATATAACCTTTACTACCTCCAAAAGCAACAGGGCCACCATTAAAGTCTTGAAATTCAGCAAGGTAGGCCTTGTTTTCCAGTCATGTGCCTGGAACATCCACTATCAACAATTCATTTATTCTTTAGAGCTCTATGTGGATAATCCTGCACATTAAAAGAAAGAGATTAGACTCTCTTAGGGACCCAAGCCTGTTTGGGCTTGAGTCTGCCTAGTGGATATTTGAAAGTATAACAGTTTCTCAAATTAGATCTACTATTGTATTTGGAGATATTGTGCCAGTTGTTTCTTTGTGGTCTCCAGTTACAACCTGCTGAGGACTTAACAGCAGTTTCCCTTTATCCCCCAACAATACTAACTGCATTTACCTTAGCAGTATTAAGCTTTTGATTTAAAAAATCTGTTCTAAGTACTGTTGTCTTTTTAAAAGGCCTTGAGGATGGTGAATGAGTTTTGTAAAAAACATTTGCTGGTCTAACTCTATTTACAATGGGCTTAACAGTATTAACTTTCATGGTAGTACTAGTTAGTACTGTCTGTCTGTTAAAACTTTGCCTAGTAGTACTAAAATTTTTAGTACTGCTAGCTTTAGCAGTATTAACTAGAATTTTACCAGTTCTAGTTAGTACTGTTGAAGAAACAAATTGGTTTTGTTTATTCACTCTTTGCACATTATTCCAACCATTGTTTAAGTCAGCTTTTCTTGCCATCCTCTTCTCATGGAAATCACAATCTCTAATTAAATGATTAAGACTACCACATACAACATGCTCTTTACATAAACACATACCCAAAAATCGTCTTGTCAACTTTTAGTTTTTGACATGTGTGAACTGACTCTTAAACATTTCCCCTATGGAGTTTTTACTTGATAGGTTACAAAACTAGTGTTTCTTTGTTTTTTTTGTTTGTGGTATAGACACATACACATCTTCACTAATCTGATTCATCACTTTACTCCTCAATGAATAGAGCACAGACCATAAACCTTAGTTTGACAATTCGAACATTATATTCATTGACAACAGTTTTCAAATTACACTAATTCAGAGTTCGCACTAATGTTAAGATTCACAGGTATCAAACTATCACTTGATAGGTGATTCAGATTCACTAGAGTTGAGTCAGATTTGGACCATAATGCAAATGTGAGTACCTACTTCAATTCAGGCCCCAAAGGGCATATAATTCCTTGTCATGGGTGGGGGTACAGCATGTATTCCTCCTGTTGTAACAAACCTATCATACAAAGGTTGTTTTTCTATCTCACTCTCTTTATTCGTAAAAACACTCTGCAACACTTCATTTTCATAAGCTCAAAATACCATCATAACTATGATCCCATACCAAGCCCAAACTTAATCATTAGCACTCGAAAATTTTATTTTATTTGGGTAATTAGCAGTTTACTAAGAATCTAGAAGAAATTATGCCATTATTTCTACTTTTAAGCCCTTTCAATCTTCTTTTCTTTTTGAGCTTCCTGCCTATTAATTTCTTATGAAATGTGAGAAAACATTTTTTTAATCATCTAAAATCATTTTCATAAACTTTATCATTTGTCATACCAAAGTTGTCCTTGTGATGAGCAACTAACTGTACTTCAACTTTCTTAAGACACATTGAGAATACTTTTATTTCTATGCTTGCATCACTAAGGTTGTTTCCCCCTTCCAACTCTGAGCATCAAACAGCTTTATTTATATTAGTCAGAAGACCTCTTTACACTTATTTAAACATAAATTACCTCTGTGTCTGAGTCTGAAGCTGTTGCAAGGCCCATCAATCATAATCTTCATCATCTTTGTATTTTGAATGATTTGTCCAATCTACACCTTCTCCATCAATTGTCACCAATGCTTTAGAATCCTCCTTCTGTCCAGTTCTGCTCCCATCCTTGTTTCCAGAATTCCATGCATCCCTCCTCCTATTATCTTGATTTCCCTTGATTCTACACTCTCTAGCAAAATCCCGATTTTAATGGCATTGTGAGCATTCCACTCAACTTTGGTTTTATCAAAGCCATACAGGTTCTTTTGCATCAAATTGTGAGCTTTCTACCAGTCTTCTTGTAAAATCTTTTTCATTCTCATAAGATTAAGGCCACTTGCCACCTTCAAGTCCATTTCTTCAAGTTAATTCATCAATCTGTTCGAAGTCCTCATGATCCAGTTGAGGGCAACTGATTGATTTGCAAGTAAGATATGATGAAGTTGTTCAAACTTTGAGTTTGACCATAATAATTGGGAACAAACAATAAGCGAAACACTTCATTAGATACTCGCTAGTGTTTTCTCACAGAGACAAAAGCTACATTTCTGCGAGCTAGAGGATGAATCAGTAGAGCCTTTATATCACTCTCAAAAGCTCTTAGATTAATGTACAATCATCAAACTAAGACTGTCCACAAAATTCCGGGTCTTGGTCTCATTTTCAAGTTTCATTTGATCATATCTTTGTCGTTTTAAGTCCAATTTTAGTGTTTGATATATGAACAACTATCTATACGAAACGAGCTATCCGAAAACTACTTTCTTAGCTAATGAAAACGTTGTTAAGTGGTCGAAAACCGAAAAACAAAATCGGGAAAACAACATGGTTTAATCAAAAATATTCCCAAAATCCACCACAACTTCATAATAGTGTCTAATCTAACATAAACTCCATCCATAACTAAACCATCAACAAACCCACACTTATGTCTATCCTAATATCATCCTCATCATCATTTCAACACATAAATTTACTCATCTTTTCCTTAACAATAATATGAACATCAAAGAAAGCTTAAACTTTATTATTTCACAAACCATCTTGTTTCTTTTTGAAAAACTTGCATAAACACAATATGGCACATAAAACTTGATCAAGAACATAAGAAATCAAAGAAGTAAAAAGTGTGTTCAAGAAATAAGTTTACAAGGTTGATGAACAAGCTTGCAAAATAAGAAATAAAGATGAAAGACTTGGATCTTGAAAAACCCCAAATAATAATCAAAACCCTAACTTATGACTTAAACCAACCCTGGAAAACCTTAATCAAATACCTAGAAACACCTTATATGTGAATAGAAATGAGCTTGGAATACTTGGATCTTGGAGAAATGGAAGTAAAATGAAACCATTGTATGGGTGTATGTGTGCCGTGAGCTAGGCAAGAGAGGAAGGAAAAAGATGAAAATTTTTGTAGGTTGCAAGTGTATATTAAACCCTAAAATGAATAAAGAGTTGTTTAAATAGGTAAGTGTCTAGGGTTAAGGGGTATGTAACTTGACCAAGTCAATGACTAACACACACTTGAGGTGTGTTGTGTGTGTTTCGGTTATGGTGAGCCAAAAAAGGGGTCACGGGTTAAATTTATGGAACCAAAGTTAAAGTATTAAGTCATGGTTAATACATTAGCTAGTTAATTGGTCAAATGATGCAAGACTAAACAAGTGCACATGCTTATGTTTAGAACAATAACCAAGGATGAGAAACTTGGGGACAAAGGGTTTGGATAAGACAAACAATGGGGTAGAAGACAAAAGATGTAAGAGATGAGTATAAGACAAAAGAATGGCACATTGTGGGGGACCATAGTGGCCCTATTTCATGAGTAAGAGGGGAGGGGGGGTTTTAATTACTAAAATTTGAATGTTAAATGAATGTATTAAAATTTTGGTGTATAATGCAAAGGTGGTGAATTTTCAGGGTTCCGTTTGACCTAAAATGCTAAGAACGTGAAACGCACACGAACAACGTAAAATTTGCAAACGTAAGTGTATGTAAACTACGTAACACTTATAAATGATTAAATTAAGAATAATACGAGTGGACTAATCTTAGTCAGACGTTGGAACGCTTCTGATAACGATTTTCAGTTCTTACGTGTAACACCCCCAAAATAGGCCATAACGGAATATGATGTTCCGGAGGTATTACTTTATAGATCAATAGCACAAAATATGAGAACAATCACTAAAAGAGTCGTTTAAAAACGGATACATTGGATTTCATAAATTGTTTGTTACAAAAGCCCATGGGCTTAACTTGTTCAACTTGAAAAAGTAAAGATTTCACAACATAACAATATCCTAAAATGTAATGCACATAAATCTTTATAGCGATATGACTTCAAAAGATGACCATCCAATGTACCCATGACTTGCACCTTATTGACCTGAGAAAACATGTTTAAACTGTCAACAATAATGTTGGTGAATTTTAAGGTTTATAAATTAAATGAAGCGGATAGCAAGATTTCCCTGTAATAAAGCAACGAATACAATATCACAAAATGTATTACGATATGCACTAAGCTCATGACACTGAAGCTAAACAATGTATGCATGTCAAATACATATAAATGATGGTGCCCAATGTAGATGTTCAACCCATAACATCTAGGAGTCCGAAATAGTATACATTCGTCGTTTCCGGCCAACCGGTAAACTAGCAAGTGCTACTTGCCCAAACGGGGATGTTAATCCCAAATAGATCTATTCATAACATTCGCGCTTACAATCCAGTAATTAACAGTTCATGATGATGGGCATAGTGGGTTATAGCTACTTAGGCAAACTCGTAATATTTGAATTAAAATGTACTTGCATCCATTTTGTAAAACAAACATGATCTCATCCCCGAGATTTGATAAATGATTAAAAAGAGTAAGATGGGGACTATAAACTCACATCAAGCAATGATAACGGAATAGCAAGGTTGTGGCACGAAAAACGAAGCAAAAGACTTTATCCGCAACCTAAGTAAAAATAATACATATTTACTAAGCAGAAAATATAAAACTAGATACTTGCAATCTCGTCCCTAGTGTGTGCTTGAGCTCCATTTAAAATAATGATGTTTGAAAACAAATTCTCATGTTAAAGTGGTCAACTTTGTTGGGTCAATGCGTTCAAAATATATAAGTATGCAATTTACGACATCGGACCTTTTGGAAACTAGGTCACCTGTACTCTAAAACATTAGTTTAGTTCGGCCCTTGGTTTGGTCTCTAAGTGCGTTAAATAAATCGGCTAAGTTGTGACAAAAATAAGGTCAATGTGTTAGAGATAAAGTTAAGTTTTATTTCTAAATCCGTGTGGCACACGTAGAGTTTTAGGATTATTTTTCGGATTCGTTACTTAACGAAAATGCCAACTAATGTGTGTAGCACCTTTAGTTTTATTAGACTATGAAGAAGACCAAACAAACAATGTGCTTCAGCCGGCTGCTTCTTTTAGGGTTTATAAAAACCACTAATTTCATTCCATCGTATCGTGTCCAAGCAAGAACATAAAAATATTATGAACAATCCATAATTATCGAAACACATAAATCTTTCTCTTTCTAAAATAGTGCCAACAAGACATGCTTATTGTATCTAAGCTAGGGTTCATCGTTGATCCCGGATCAACTCACCATAACCAGTAACAATAATCATGACGATTGATCCTAGATCAATACTAATCATTATTATCAGATGCAATAAACAACTTATTAACAAAAATCAAATCAAGTAGAGACATATATGATCGAACCACATCTTTTTCAGAATTAAGGTTTTGTGGCCTTCAAGAACATCATGGACAGCAACGCGACACCTTGTAGATCCTAGATCGAGAGCCACGAGGCTCTGATACCACATGTTGAAAATCGATCTAGCTCATCTAGGATATCATAATCATGATCCAGCGAAATAACAAATAATACAATCATAATTAAGAACAAGGTGTTACTACTAAACATTAAGCCTTTCATTGTATTTGATCAAGATACAAAGGCTTACTATACTACTAAGCTACTAATAAGCTAGCTACTAAAGCTAGGCGTCTTACAAAGACTTGACGCCTAGAGTACACACACACACTTTTAGGTTTACATTGTGATTGTATATTGAATGATAAACATAGAGACCTAACCTCTTTATATACTAGAGGGGTTAGGGTTTACAAGACAAAATAAGATCAAATAAACTTAGGAAACTATAAATCAGCATTAAATACTGTTTGACTAATCTTCAATCAACATTAATGTTGATCTTTATCTTTTAGCTGAGCATTAAATACTGTTTGACTAATCTTCAATCAACATTAATGTTATTCCAGCTTTGTCTTGTAGGTCCTCCATCTTTAATATGTTTTGTCATAATTAACTCAAAGTATAATTCCTAACACATCCTTCTTGTTTCTATAGACCCATTTTGTTCCAATGGCATGTTTGCCTTTGGGTAAATCAACTAATCTCCAAACCTTCTGCAATCTAAACTACAGCAATTCCTCTTGCATTGATTCTACCCAACTTGAATCTGCCAAAGCTTGAAAACTTTTTTGGGTTCCATTTGAGAGAGAAAACATGAAAATAAGCAGTTTTGATAATCTTTGTGATTTGTTCTCCTTTGCTTGTTAATGTAACTGATCATAGCATGTTCTTCAGACATCTTGATCATTCTCCTTGTTTGAGTAGCTGAATTTATGTCTCTAATGATTTGTTCTTTAGGATGATCCTTGTGAATTTTGGTTGTGGGAATAGGACGGACACTCATGGTTGTTTCCAAGTTATTGAGGTCAGCCTTTGAACCACATCTTCATCATCATATACATTACCAAATATACCAGTATCTTGAAGATCAGTAGTATCCTCCCAATCAGGCATGAGAGGATCAGTAGGATAATCAGCATTATAAGAAGTAGTAGCATTAACAAAAGTTGAACCACCAAGATTTTCATAAGAGGACTCAGCAGCACTAACAGGAGTGAATATCCTGTAAGTACTATTAGCATCCTTGTCTTGTCCAAACACACTTTTAAACTCATTCCTTTGGTCTCTTGCTCTTCCTGGATCTACAGTAGTAAAAGATAAACTAACAGTATTAACAGGTGAACTAACAGTATTAAGTCTGTTAGTGATGTTAGTGTTAGTAGCCTCCCCTGGACTATTTATGTCAGCTTCTTTTGCTGGATCCTCAACTCCATTCTTCTTTCCAGCATCATCAGCAATCTCATATTCTGAGCTCTTTGGATTTTGAGACTCGGAAGTTAAAAAAAGGTAGCAGAACATATTATAGACAAGGAACTACACTCATTTTAGCTTGTCCTGCATCAATATTTGCTTTGGTACCTGCATTACCATTAGTTTGAATTTCTGGCCAAAAAAATGTGTTGAATAAATTCTTAGACATAGATAGGAGTATCAATTATCAAACATCCAGTTAGTCTAGTTCCTGCAATATTCCGATTTGTTTTCATAGAAAAATTTATGTGCTGGTTCTCTATAAAATCTTGTTCTAGTGTTGACTCTAGATGCTTTAATATTGATAGTGTATCCTACCAATGAATCCATCATCTGACTTTCATCAAATATTAATAGGTGATCTAAGGTATTTAGGATTGTAACAGACAACCAAAATGGTCTCATGAAGTTTTAAGGCAAGCTTTCTACCTAGAATACGTTATAAGGGGTCTTGTTAGAGGCTTGATAACTAACACACCATATTTTAGAATGCAAGCAATATTACTGCTTCAGCCCAAAAGGTAGTAAAAAATTTGGTAATTTAGAATCTGCTTGCATAGTTCTAGGCTGCCTATATTAGAGTCTTTCTTTTCTTCTTTTTTCTTAATTCCTTTTTTTAGCACCACTATTTTGCTGAGGGGTCCTAGCTACACTTAATTCCCTTCTAATACCTTCATTTACAGAACTTTATCATAATCATATTCTTGAATTCTGCTCAATTATCACTTCTAATTGTTTTTACACCTTTATGATCGGATTGGTTTTTTATGCCAGTTAGAAGTTCTTAAGGATTTAGGGTCTCATCCTTTGTGGCCAGAAGCAAACTCAATGATCTACTAAAGTCATCAGTGACAACTAGGCAGTAAGACTTTCTATTTATACTCCTTACAGAAACTGGGCCAAATAAATCCATGTGCAATAATTGTAAAGGTTTGCAAATAGAGCTCAGTTTTGATTCTTTACAAGTGGCTTTGTGTTGCTTTCCATTCTGACAGGCAAGACATGTATGTCATTTTCAAATGCTTTGAGGAAAACTCTATCATGGATTCCCTTCATAAGTTTGTTCATTGTTTTAAAGTAATTTGACCAAGCCTTTATGCTATAAATTTGGAATCATCTATCTGTAGCCTTTGCAATAAACAGTTCAAATCTACTGAAGGAACAAAAACTCTTCATATTCAAAACTGGACATGTTGTTTGTTCTAGGAATTTTAAGAAAGAACTTGACTTTCATCAAGTAGCTTTAATTCAGGAGATGAACAAGACATTCAGTTCAGTGAAAGAACACTGTTTTCTTGTCAGACAATTGTGAGACTGAGAAAAAATTAAACTTTAAGTTCCTTTAAAAGTATCATCTTCGAGTTAATTTCCCAGTTCTAATTTTTCCTTTTTTCAGTAATTTTACCTCCTTAGAACTTCTCCAAATGAACAACAAATCCACCATCAATATTTCCTTGATATCTGAGAGGTTGAATTGTTCCCTGTCATATGCCAAGAGCATTCCAATGTCAAATATTCCTTGTGTTGTAAAGCATATTGTGGATTACCCTACACTCAAAATAAGAGAATAAGTTTCTCTTGGGGACCCAAGCCATTACTGACTTGAGTCTGCTTGTGGATTAAAAATAATCAAATCTTTTAGTCATGCCTATGATCCAACTGTCTTTGGAGATATGGCAATAAACATTTCACTTTAGTCTCCAAATCTAGCATGCTGAGGAATTAACAACATTAATTCCTTGTTCCCCAACATCACTTATATAACACCCCCATTTTTACATATAGCAGTGGAAGCTAATCTGGAGTATTATTTCATAGTACAACAGTCATAATCATAGAAAATGACTCAAAAGAGACGTTTTTAAAAGAAAAGTTATCATTCATTATTTCATTAGAGTTTTTACAAATAGAGGTCCCAAAAGCTTACATGATTACTTAAAGTTTTAATGAGTAACATTTAGCCATCAATCAAGTCCGTGCCACTCCGTGCCATAAGTTGCTCAATTACCTGAGATAAACATGCTAAAAAGGTCAACACAAAGGTTGAGTGAAATTCATAGGTTTATGTTAAACAGTTTGAATACAAGTCATCATAACAGTGGGTTACGTTGTTATACACCC
This sequence comes from Tanacetum coccineum, assembly GCA_026074375.1. Lineage (NCBI taxonomy): Eukaryota > Viridiplantae > Streptophyta > Magnoliopsida > Asterales > Asteraceae > Tanacetum > Tanacetum coccineum. Next base: position 26,446 of record BQNB010024906.1, read on the forward strand.
ATAAGTGTAATAATTGCAATGAGTACAATTATTATGGAAAACAATATTATTTATTATTGCCCTAAGCTCATGACACCGAGACCTTAAGATAATCAATAATTACAAGAAGTTGCCCCAACAGGTGCCTTTGCCAAACACCCGCATAGTGATTCAAATGAAGTGCGTTTGGTTACCAGAAAGTATAGGTACACCAACGGGGAAGCTCAGTCCCAAATAGATCTATTCACAGCATTCGCGCTTACTCCGAAAAGTAATTAACGGTTCATGATAGTGGGGTCTTAATGGCAAAAGTAAGGACTTAGGCAATAATATATCAGGATAGCGTACAGTTGGAAAAATACTCGTATTCATGGTTTATAGCATGTATCCCCCTCGCGGGTTTATGAAAACATTATAAGATTTAAAATGCGAGGCTGTGAACTCACCTTAACAGAAAAATCTGATTGATGGCAAAAGTATATCAACTGAACGTAACGGCTTCGTCACGCAACCTGGGTTAATATGTCAAGTCTTAGTTTGATTGTTTATGTTTCACAACTTACTGTGTTTAACATTTATATTTGATTTATACGTTTATGGGAGGTTTGTTCACTGTTTGGGCTATCTAATCAGAGGGCCATGTAGTATTGTTTGGAGGAGACATGGCCTTAAATTTAAATCATAAACCAACAAACTCGTCAAACAAATACCTCAATGGAACATCACATGAAAATCTCCATGTATCGTGTACGATAAGATTTTAAGTTTCTATAATGCGTCGATCGTTGATTAAAAACGATAATTGTGTCGGGTTTTAATAAAATCAAGTTTTATAATATTAATATATATTTTTATAATTTATATAATTAATTGTTATTTTTTATATTTTTTAAGTTTGCAAAAATGGCAATATATACCCTTGATTTATAAACTTTTACAAGTTTAGTCCTTTATATATAAAGGTTTATTAGTTTATAACCTTGAACTTAAAAATTATCAAAATAGGTCCTTATAGTTATAACTTTAGAATAATGACATTTTCAGCCCCTCTAGTTATAAATTTCATAAAGTTACGATATATACCCCTATGCATGAAAACATTTGCAAATCAAGTCCAAAAAGCCATGCAAGCTTATTTTAGGGTTCCAAATGATATTTGCAGGTTATAGCTTATTAGAATAAGCTAAAATAAGATGTTCTAATGTAACAAAAGTTTAGAAAAAGGATTCGTTAGCTAAAAAATCAAAACGGGTCGTTTTTAGGGTTTTAACCAAAAACGCATGGGTTTGAGGATTCAAGGCTTTAACAAGAGTTCATATATGATCTTAAGAGTATTATGAACATTCTAATACAGATTATAAGCTTATTGAACAAGATTTTAGAATGCTTGAGCTAAAATGAGTCGAATGGGGTTTTCGGGTTTGTACTAGCTAGTAACGACTTCAAGGGTTCTTTTCTCTTGATCTGGATTTATATTGATCTTGGGGCTTCACTTGATACTTCTTGATCTGCTTTAAGACTCCATTGTTGTTTATATTGAGTTTTGAGGTGTGTTTGAATGGTTTGGGGGTCTCGGCTATTTATAGGGCTCGAATGAGCCTTTGTGCCCAAGTTTCCTTGGTGTGGTGTCCAAGTGTTGTAGATAGATGACTAATAGCAGCTAGGAATGAGTATTGAGGGCTATGGAGGTGTAGCAATGCAAGGTGGAAGGTTGTGGGATGGGGGGGGGTTTCAACTATTATGGAGTGATAAGGAGGTGATAAGACAAACTTGGTGGCCAAGGGAGGTGATGGAGCTACATAGGAGGCTGCTTGGTGACATGGTGGTGATGTCATAGAGGTGGTAGGATGCTAGCTTGGCTAAATATTGGTTAAAAATGGATAAAAAGGGGCGGCAGGTTCATTTTATTTTGGGTTAGGGTTTTTGGGTTTTAATTTGTGGATTAGGGTTAGGTTTAGAGATAGATTAGGGTTTAGGATTAAGGTTTAGTGTTAGGATTAGGGTTAGGATTAAGGATTAAGGTTTAGGATTAAGATTTAGGGTTTAGTTTTAAGGTTTAGGGTTTAGTTTTAGTTTTAAAGTGAAATTAGGGTTTTAGGGTTTTGTTTAGGGTTTAGGGTTTTAGATTAGGGTTTTAGGATGACTTAGGGTTTAGGAGTCATGAATTAAGTGCTTGTACCTTGTGCTAAAGTGGTAGTAAGAAATCAAAGTGATTTAGGAGGTAAACTGACCTAGTTTGACTTTCTTGCATTATTGACTTGTACATTAGGCTTAAATAACTTATACATTGACTTGAAGAGAAATTATATTTAAAATGTTGTGCATTGTACACTTGTACACATGCTTTAAGGCTTGCACATTCATTTTATATGTATACATTACATATAATTTGGGTTTTTATATAAACATTAATGAATAAAGTCTGTTTTCATATAACGTTGTAAATTGTATGTTAAATGGATAATGTACTTGGTAAAATGATATTAAGATATAGACTTAACATATTAGGATGTTTACATGATATAAACATAGATATAGATGGCATTGGTGGAGGTTGCGGAGCTCGTTTACTTTAGAGATGCAAGTTACGTTGCATAATAAGATAAAACAAAATTTTCCCTGTAAAAAAGTGGTATATATATAATAGATGGATATTACATTGATGAAAATTACGAGTTGTTATAGTCCCCCAACCTTAAAGAAATCTCGTCCTGAGATTTAGTTGAATGATGGAGTGATGTTTGTAAATAATCGAGTGAACAATTTACATATCGAAAGAATTCTAGAGACTTATTTGTATGATGGTAATAATGATAATGATTAAATGATCGAAAAACAATTATTTGTACAAACGGATTGAAAGAGAATTGTTTGTACGAATGCCATACACTTAAGCCTACTCTTTTATAATTTGTCATTTACAAACAGAGGCGTCTCAATCCTTGTAACTGAGAATTTATAAATTTATAATTCGGTGGTTTATAATTTCCTTATTCAAATGAAGAAGCGTCCTAATTCATTTCAATAAGATGATTATAAATCATCCTCTTAAGCATAAAACATGATATCAAAACGGTGTTAAGTAGAAGATGTTTCCTTGGTGGTATGATTTTCCAAAATCAGGAGAAGAATAATGAGACATTAAATTGCACAATACTGATCCCGAAATCACACTTGGAGAATTTGGCATACAATTCTTCCTTTTTGATTAATTCCAAAATTATTCTCAGATGGTCTGCGTGTTCTTCTTTGTTACGGGAGTAGATAAGAATATCATCGATGAACACTCTCACAGATTTATCTAAGTATGGTTTGCACACACGATTCATGAGATCCATGAATACAGCAGGTGCGTTAGTTAAACCAAAAGGAATCACTTGAAATTTATAGTGTATGTACCTTGTTCTGAAAGCAATCTTGGAAATATATTCATTCCTTACTCTCAGTTGATGATAACCTGATCTTAAGTCAATTTTCGAGTAAACACTTGATCCTTGAAGTTGGTTGAATATGTCATCGATCCTGGGTAATGGGTAACAATTCTTTACAGTGAGTTTATTTAACTCCCGGTAATTGATATACATTTTGAAAGATCCATCTTTCTTTTTAACAAATAAGACAGGAGCTCCCCAAGGCGAAGTACTTGGTTGGATAAAACCTCGGTCTACGAACTCTTGAAGTTGGTTAGATAGTTCCTGCATTTCTGAAGGAGCTAATCTATAGGGTACTTGGGCTACTGGTGCCGCTCCTGGAATTAAATCGATTTAAAATTCTACTTGGCGAACTGGGGGTAGGCCAGGTAGATCTTTAGGAAAAACTTCTGGGAATTCTCTTACTACTGGTATGTCTTCTAGTCGTTTTCATCAGATTTCTTCTTCATTACTTGAGCTATGAAAACTTGACATCCCCTGGATATATACCTTTATGTTTTTATACAGGATATGAGGCTTAGTCGAGTTTTACTTCGATCACCTCGGATGATTAAAGTTTTACCATCGATTAGGATGTGGACGACTTTCTCATCACAGATGATTCTAGCATGATACTTGGATAACCAATCCATACCGATGACAACGTCAAAACTACCTAGTTTAATCGGCATATAATCAATTTTGAAAGGTTGGTTTAACAAGGTCAGAGTTGCACCCTAAATAATGGTATTATGAAATAGCGAGGTATAACGGGATTATAATTATATTATATCATGAACAACTTGCCTTCATACTTTACAGAGTTAAAATTTGACAAGTGTTGTTATTATACCACACATCCCGTGGTTAGGTTCTAATAAAAACTATAACTAGAATCTAATCTAGTAGTCTAAGGGTCCTTTGTTTCTGCAGTTCCTGGTCTGATGGCCCACTTTGTTACAAGTCTGATATCTGTTAGTACAAGGTCATGTGTGATGTAGAGTGCATCTCTTACACAAAGGATGGGGTCCAACATACCCACGGTTTTCAGTTGGGTTAGTAGCATAGGCCCTGAAGGTTTCCTGCCTTCTATTATGTCGTTGGTGGTGATCATTGTTGCTATCCCAGGACTTGATTGATGCCTTACATTATACAACAAAATCATCATTATCCTCTGGTACATACTAAGATTTGGAGCTTCACATAGCTTCTTATTTAGTAGTTAGAAAAGCTGTCTCTTAGGTCCCTTCCGCCCCCAGATAAACTTTCTTTTTCTCTAGTTTTATTTTTTTTTTATTTTTATAAGTCAGACAAAGACTATTGCAAAACTTTGAAAAATCTTTGAATAAACCTTTGATAAATAACTGGAGAAGCCCTAAAATATGACGTATTTCTAAAGGTGTAGTAGGAGATGTCCCATTCTTAATTGCTTCAATCTCGTGTCAACATGAAGTCCCTTGACTATTCATTAGGTCCAAGAAATTGCACGAGTACGAATCCAGAAATCAAACTTGGAGAACTATGCATACCACTATCTCTTTTCTTGAGTAATTCTAGATTACTTCTCAGATGATTTTCATGCTCTTCTTTGTTACTATAGTAGATAGAGGAATATCATCCGTAACACTATCACCAAATAATCTAAGTATTAGGTTTACACCCACCACACGATTCAAGAGATTCCATGAATATAGCAGGTACGTTAAGATAAAACCAAATGGCATCACTAACAGAAAATTCCTAATGTCCTGTATCTGCTTGTTCTGAAAGCATTCTTGGAATAATCTTTTATCCTAACACTCTGTTTGATGATAGACCTGATCTTAAGTCAATCCTTTGAGTAGACACTCGAAACCTTGAAGTTGGTCAAATCAATCATCGATCATGAGTAAGAGTAACGATTCTTTACGGTAAGATTTATTCAAACTCCCGGTAATCGGATACACTCCTAAAAGATTCCGTCTTTCTTTTTTGATCTCAAATAAGACAAGAGCTCCCCAAGGGAAAGTACTTGGTCCGGATAAAACCTCGGTCTGCTAACTCTTGAAGTTGGTTAGATAGTTCCTGCATTTTTGAAGGAGCTAATCTTGATATGAGGTGTTTTTGTCTACTTGGTGCCACTCCTAAAAATAGACGATTTGGATTCTACTTGCAAACGTGAGTAAGGCCAATGTAGATTCTATCATAAAAAACTTCTAGAAAATTCTCTGACTACTAGGATATCTTCTAGTCTTTTCTCGTCTGACTTCTTTTCCATTACTTGGATTAACAAAAAATTAACAACCTCGATGATAATATCTTGTCGTTTTATACAGGATAATGATATTTAGTTCGGGGTTTAACTTTGTCACCTCGGATGATCAAACGTTTCACACCATGATTGGATGTGGATGGACCTTCCTCGAGACACAATAATTCTATGCATGATACAGGAATAACCAATCCATACCAATAGGACGAGACGTCCGAAACAACCGAGTTTGTTCGACAATAATGATCAATTTCAAAAGGTTGGTTTAACAAAGTCAGAGTTGCACCCTGAATAACAGTGTTTATGCTAACTAAGTTTCCGTCAGCCATTTCGATATTGTAAAAGGTATCTATTATAATAGGTGGAATATTTAGAATAGAAGCAAGAGATATGGATACAAAACTTTTATCGGCTCCAGAATTAAATAATACTCTAGCTAGATGTTGATTTAGAAGGAACATACCCGTGACTACGTTCGGGTCTTGGTGAGTATTCCTATCCCTCAACAATGTAGGCATCTTCCTAGGCATTGTTTATTGGTGGTCTTTCGCACAATCTAATTTTCATAATGCCCTTTCTCTCCATAAGCATGACAAGTAACTGTCACTGTAGCAAGATTCTACCAGTGGCTGGCCCTTTGTTTCTACAGTTCTTAGTCAGATAGCCCACCTTGTTACAAGTATTACACTTAACAGTGTAATGTCCTGTGTGATGCAAAGTGCATTTCTTATACAAGGGACGGTTTTCTATTTCTAACATACCTAATGTTTATCAGATGGGAAGACAGCAAAGTACCTAAGGTTTTCCTGTTATTCTGTTCAAGTTGAGGTTGGTGATTATTGTTACGTTGTGGTGTTGGTGTCACGGTAAGTAGGTTGTTGTGTGAAAAGTTCTCATGACATAACTTTTCGTTTCGTGATCCCTTGATGATACTTGCACCGGAGTATGCTTTGTTTTACCTGATCCATTAGCCTATGGCTATGTTTAATGGCTTCCTCTAGAGTTTGAGTTTAGAGCGGTAACATTCCCTTCAATAACTTTGAGCCTTCCCCGATGAAAACTACTATCATTTTCTCAATAATCAGGCACCATAGTAAGGACATAAGGTTGCCATTCCTGGAATCTTGGTCACATATGGCCTCTGAGTCATTCCCCTTCACAGTCCAGATGTAAAATACGTCTTAGCAACTTCTAGAACCTCAGTTTGATGAGAGAACAATACTACTTTATCAAAAGCTTCTTTAATTCAACCCAGGTCAATCTTGTAAGCATCTTCTATCCCAATAGGTTTGGGCAAAAAGAATTCCACCAGATATAGCTTCTTCAGTTAAATTACCAGTAAGCAAACTTACCTTAGCAATCTTTGGTACAAGTGCTACGAAAAACACTGATTCTTCGTTCAAACCAAGCGATAAAGTCCAACAGCTCCTTTTGTACCTTTAAATTGCGAATAGGTGGCAGCTCATGAACTCTCTTTTAGCATACAAACTTTCTTGCTACAGGAGCATCCTCTTTGGGACTGGTGATCCTATTGGTATGTCATCAGTTTCATCGTTTGCAGCTTGAGCTTCCAGAGGCAGCAGTTAACACTGCCACAACTAGTATTCCTGTATGGCATTCTTTGAGTCATGGCTGTAGCTTCAGAAGTTATGTCCTTTTGGGAGGCATTCTATCAACCATAAGGCAACACGTAAAAAAGAAATGATATCATGATTCTTTGAGAGCTTAAAAAAGTGTAAAGGTTCAAAAATAAAACATTGTCACAATATGATACCATAGATAAATTCAAAAGATACTACAAATCAAATAGTATCTGTGATTTATTTAGAAGTCATGGTATGATTCATAATGATGAAGACGGAGATGAAATATAGGACACAGGATGAATATAAAACAGGATCACCATTATATTATATCATGAACGACTTGCCTTTGTACTGTACATAGTTAAAATTTGACAAGTGTTGTTATTTATACCACACATCACGTGGCTAGGTTCTAGCAAAAGCTTATAACTAGTATCTAATCTAGTAGTCCGATGGTCCTTCCTGGCTGTTCTTGAGTTCATAGATTGCATTCAGAAGACTTTCCTTATCTTCTTGGTGACGGATTTGGATATCTTTGATGATTTGTTCTAGATTAGCAATCCTGAAGCGAGCCAGAGTAATCTTGCTGTTATTTCCCAATTGCTTTCTTTGAAGTTTAGCAATTTGAGTACAAGACTCTTGGAGTTCAGCTTCCAGATTGTCAAAATCTTGTTGTATGATCACCCGACCATTTCCGAGACCTTCTATTTTGTCTTCTATGTGCTTAATGCGGTCGAGAGAGAGTTTATCTAGGTGATTCAAAATTTCCTTAATTTGCTCCTCCTCGTGACGTTTCCAGCTTATTTTTTAAAAACGATAGCTTTCTCCTAGCTTAAATTCTTGAGGTAGGGCAAAGTAAAAGAAGGATGATCGGTTCACCGGACTCATTTCTAAGTGGAAAAAATATCCTCCAGGAAGAAAAGAATTCTTGAGATTAAACATTAGAGACAACCATTAAAGATGGGAGGCATCAATAGTTTGTGATGGAAAAAGTGTGATTCTTTAGCATAGATATGCATAATGACCTTCATATAGGGGTCATCCATGAAAAAGTGAAAGAGTTAGGAGAAGCTATAGGGAACTAAAAATGAGTTATTTTTAAGATCTAGAATAATTTTTCCTGATGAAGCCTGGAACATAGTCTGGGGAAGCCGCGGGATATCAGTCTAACAAGAAAAGACAAAGCATCCTCAATAGTGGAAGGAATAGGGTGGGCCTGTGGGAGAAGACTCATTTATGGTAACAACCCAGTGTAAATCACATAATTTTATTTCTATATAATATATAATAGTTATGTACGTTTACACTACTATTTCCTGGAAGATGTGAGGCACGGCAGGACTTTTCTTGGATGAAAAAAGAAAAGTAGTTATAGTTAAGGTTTCAACCTTGTTCTCTATAACCGTGGCTCTTGATACCAATCTATAACACCCCTATTTTGACATATAGCAGCGGAAGCTAATCTGGGGTATTACTTCATAGTACAACAGTCATAATCATAGAAAACGACTCAAAAGAGACGTTTTTAAAAGATAAGTTTATCAATCATTATTACAACAAAGTTTCTTACAAACAGAGGTCCCAAAAATCTACATGAAAACATAAAGTTTGAATGATAACAGTTTAGCCATCTTCAAATTCATGCCATTCCGTGCCATAAGGTGCTCAGTTACCTGAGATAAACATGCTAAAAAGGTCAACACAATGGTTGAGTGATATTCATAGGTTTATAGTAAATAGTTAGAATACAAGTTCAATTTGATATGCGTTGTTTATACACCCATAAGTTAATAATTTTCAAAGAGTATAATTTATTACTAAAAAAAGATAATGCCCTAAGCTCATGCACTGATACCTTGAACATAATCAATAATCACAATAAGTTCCCCAACGTGTGCCTTATGCCAATAAACCCGCATATGTTTCAAATGAATCTTGGTTACTAGAAAGTATAGTACACCAACGGAATTGCTCAGTCCCCAAATAGATCTAAATCCAAGCAAATCTCGCTATACTACCCCGAAAAGTAATTAACGGTTCATGATAGTGGGGTCTTAATGGCAAAAGTAAGGACTTAGGCAATAATATATCAGGATAGCATACAGTTGGAAAAATACTCGTATTCATGGTTTATAGCATGTATCCCCCTCGCGGGTTTATGAAAACATTAGAAGATTTAAAATGCGAGGCTATGAACTCACCTTAACAGGGGAAATCTGATTGATGGCAAAAGTATATAAAGTGAAAGTAACGGCTTCGTCACGCAACCTGGGGTAATATGTCAAGTCTTAGTGTGATGGTTTATGTTTCAAAACTTTATAAAGTTTAACGTATTACTTTGATTTATTAATTTATGGAAATATTGTATCACTGTTCGGGCCATCATAATTCAGATGTCATGTAGTAAACGTTTGAGGAGCCAGGACACTTTAAATCGTAAATCCAGCAAACTCGTCAAAACGTATACCCAAATGAAACTCCTTACATGAAGCTCCCTAGTAACGTGATACGATAAGATTTTAGGTTTCTTCAAAAGTTATTCGATGATAAATTACGTTAAATATATAACGTAATTGTTTTATAATGCGCCGATCGATGATTAATAACGATTAATGTGTCGGGTTTTAATAAAATCGAGTTTTATAATATTAATATATATTTTTATAATTTATATAAAAATATTATATTTTGCATTTTCAAGTTTGCAAAAATGGCAATATATACCCTTGGTTTATAAACTTTTACAAGTTTAGTCCTTTATATATAAAGTATATATAATTTAAACCTTTAACTTTAGAACTTGGCAAAATAGGCCCTTATGGTTATAATTTTAGAATAATGACATTTTCAGCCCCTTTAGTTATAAATTTCAAAAAGTTACGATATATACCCCTATGCATAGATATATTTGTAAAACAAGTCCAAAAAGCCATGCAAGCTTATTTTAGGGTTCCAAATCATATTTGTAGGTTATAGATTATTAGAATAAGCTAAAATAAGATGTTCTAATGTAACAAAAGTTTAGAAAAAGGATTCGTTAGCTAGAAAAACAAAACGGGTCATTTTTAGGGTTTTAATAAAACACACATGGTTTTGAGGATTCAAGGCTTTAACAAGAGTTCATATATGATCTTAAGAGTATTATCAACATTCTAATACAGATTATAAGCTTATTAAACAAGATTTTGAGCTTACTTGAGCTAAAATGGGTCGAAATGGGGTTTTTGGGTTCGTATGCCTAGTAACGACTTCAAGGGTTATTTTCTCTTGATTCTTGGCTTCTATTCTGAGCTTAGCTTGATCCTTCTTGGCCTGAGTTAAGACTCCATTGTTGTATATGATGAAATTTGAGGTGTGATTGAAAGAGGGTGTATGTTTTGGCTTATATAGTGCTTGGAAAGCCTTTGTGCCCAAGTTTATGTGTTTGATTAGTGTCAAGGCTATTTTAGGTGATTCATGGAAGCTAGTATGATGAGTCTTGAGAGCTAGGAGTGTAGATTTGAATGGTGGAGGGTGTTGGAGGGGGTTCGGGTACAAAGAGGTGACAAGGAGGTGTCTAGAAGCCTTAGAGCTTAAGGATGGTGATGGAGTTACTTGGTAGGATGATTGTGAGGTCATGGTGATGCTTAAGAGGTGGTAGGATGCTAGCTTAGTTTAAAAATGGGTAAAAATGAAATAAAAAGGGTGTCGGGTAGGTTTAGGGTTTTGGGTTAGGATTTTTGGTTTTAATTTGAGTTAGGGTTAGGGTTTAAGATAGTTTAGGGTTTAGGATTAGTGTTAGGATTAAGGTTTAGTGTTTAGGATTAAGGTTTAGGGCTTAGTTTTAAGGTTTAGGGTTTAGTTTTAGGTTTTAAGTAAAATTAGGTTTTAGGGTTTCATTTAGGGTTTAGGGTTTTAAATTAGGTTTTAAGATGACTTAGAGTTTAGGTTTAGGGTTTATAAGTCATGCATTAAGTGCTTGTACCTTGTGTTAAAGTGGTGGTAAAGTTTAAACATGGTTTAAGAGCTTAAATGACCTAACTAGGTTTTTAGGTATGATTAGCTTGTACATTATGCTTTAGAAAGTTGTAACTTGATTTAAGAGGGAAAAGATATTCAAATGTTGTGCATTGTACACATGCTTTAGAGGCTTGCACATTCATTTTATATGTATACATTACATATAATTAGAGTTTTGATATAAATGTTAACGTTTAATGCTTGTTTTGATATAACATTTTGAAAAGTACGTTAAATGGATAATGTTCTTGGTAAAATGATATTAAGATATAGACTTGACATATTAGGATGTTTACATGATGTAAACATAGATAGAGATGGCATTGATAGAGGTTGCGTGAGCTCGTTTACTTTAAAGATGCAAGTTACGTTGCATAATGAGATAAAGCAAAAAAAAATTCCTGTAAAAAGGTGGTATATAAAGTGCATCTAATTTAATAGATGGATATTACAGTGCATCTAATTTAATAGATGGATATTTACATTGATGAAAATTGCGGGTTGTTATACTTTATAGTAGCAGTACTAATATATACTAACAGTAGTAACTGTGAACTAGCAGTACTAACTTTATACTAGCAGCACTAACTGCTTAGCATAGTTTTCATTAAAGTTAATGAACAACACTAACTTTAGCTTAGCAGCAGTAACACAAACCTGAGCAGCAGTAACTCTAAGATCATCAAGAAGTCTTATAATCCCAACAACATTTAATAAAATGTTAAATCACGTAAAACACGACCTTAGACACGGTTTTCATAAAAACTCAAGGAAAGCCATAAAACACTAAAATAAATATAATTTTGCTCCCGGAGCAAAAATATGAAATTTACAAATTTTCTCAAACGCTCAAACGAATAGAAATTCAAAACACGGCTTGCGAAATAGTAAAAAATAATGATTTTTATCAAATTGCTCAAAACGAAAAATGATTATTCCATCTCAACGTAGAAAATAAATCATGGATCGGGATAAACGTCGGCCTAAAACTCAGGTTGTTACAGATGTATTGAATGCTTAGAAAAGCGTAAGCAAGATGTTTTAATCTTTTGTTCAAGATCTAAAGGTTGTTTGGTTTGATGGCATATTGCTTGATTTAATGGGTGTCTTATGTTAAGTCATGTTGCATGTGTAGTAGTTACATGTGATTTTAACGTGATTGGATTTTCAAATGCCAAGATATGTGCTTATTTGTGACAGTGAAGGATACGTTATATTGATAGTGTTTTAAGAATGCTTGAAATGAATCTCATCAAGGTTATTTACCTTAATTGAGTTTGTGATTCTTAAATGATATATGATTGAAACGAGACATATTTTATTTTTAAACAAATATGCTTTTCTAAAATCATTATTCTTATCAATGCTATCTACCCTAATTATACAAGTATTTGAATAAATGAATTTTACTTGTTTATGCATGACACATATTGTGATAGGTTATTTTTCAATTTTAATAGCTTATATTTTGCAAACAATATATAGTGTATTATCTTGTAACACAACCATTCATGCTATGAAGAAAATAAAATGCATAGGATATACATTATCCGTTATCAATCGTTTAACATGATAAGTGTATGAATTCTTTAGACATAATGTTTCCCAAACATCACGTTATCCTAGGTGAATGAATAATAGTATTATTCTTATTTTAGAATTTAGCCAATTGTAGATTTGAGCTTTGAGTTGCGCTTTTAAGTTGTATGAGCAAAATATGTTGTTTGTTTGTTCATGTTTGGTTTTTCGGAAATGACACATTTACCAATTGCTTGAATATTTTGTACGAAACATCCAAGTCATCAATCCTATTTCATTATGTATTTTATGCATTTTATTAAACAAATTAGTCTAATATTTAAAACACAACCATTGGACAAGTAGACTCAATATGGCATCATCAACACAAGTGTGAGTTATGATCCGATGCATATTCTTTTCATCTAGAAAAGGATGTAATTATTTTCATATCAATCTAGTGTGATTGAGTATGTAAATTTAAGATAATATCTTTTGTTATATTTTGATATAATCTTGAAACTAAACAAATAAGAATCCGATTTTATGTCCATACTCAAAAACTTGTCAATTAGATTCGATAAAGATATCAATCATAATTTGAATAATGAATCGATATATACTCGAAATCTTTCTTGACCCTCACGAGCACTCATTTAAAAGAAAATAAATAAATATTTTAATAGCGTGTTCCATTAATCCTAAGACTAGTCATGAGTGTGAGGTTAATGAATAATAACAAGTTAACTTATTACTTTAAGATTGTCATATATCTTGTAGAATGCTTATATAAAAGAATTATGTGTGTGTATGTTGGATCAATGCAAACACACGCAAAGTTCAAAAATACATTTTCTTTTACTTAAATACTAATGTATTAAAATGATCCATTTTCTCTTGTTTAAACAACCTAAGGTCAAACAAGGTAAGTTCTTGAAAAGATTTAAATGTGTTGTTAGAAATAAATTGAACTGTTGGAAATATTTAAGTGACGAGTTTTAACACATTTTCCAATATACTTAACAAATTATTGAACTCTTATTCCAAAGTATATTATCATACTCAAAAAAATGTACAAGATGTTTATGTAACATTTATAAATTGAGTGATCTATGCCTATATGCAATGCAAAAACAATCTCGCAACTTAGTACAAGAAATGTAGCATAAGTTTTACTAGTGCATTATCATGAGTACTAATAACGAACAACTTACAAGACATATATTACACATATATTTCTAGATAGCTTAACTACGAAATGAAACAAGCACATAAGAGTTTAACTAACATATTAAGACACACACACAAGAAACAATCATATAGCACAACACACAAAAGTACTTGTCGTTGTTTTGTGTATTAGATACAACAATGTATACTTAGCTCGGTTTTGTTTGAAAACGAATTAGTTTCCTCCCCATTTAAAAAACTAACAAGTTTAATATTTTTGAAAAGTTAATTACACCATTTTTCAAAGATATGCTGACTAGAAATGTCCGACTCGAAAGGAAAAGATAAAATACAAGTTTTACCTTAAAATAAAACTCAACGTTTTGGACAATAAGTAGTATTTTGTATTTCTGACCAACTTAGGCATTTTTTTCAATACTTGGAAGTGTTCTTCTATAAAAGTAGACTCAATTATCTTTAGAATAGCAGGTGGCATGACTTCTACAGACTTACGGTTGATTTTATATGAATTTTCAAAGTTTCCAAAAATCTGTCGAATCAGACAGGTGGCCCCCTGATTGATAAGGGGGCCGCCCAGGAGATATGGGGGCCACCGAGGGAGATAATAGGTTTGGCATCTGACACTCATATTCTCTATTTTGTACAAAATCATTTAGTGACATAGCGGAAATATATAAAACTTACTCAACTTGATACCGAACATATAACACTTATTTTAAGCATCATTTTTACTTCAAGCTAGTATACTAAGTGTATTTAACAACAAAACTAATACAAGTCAAGCAACAAAACACTTTTCATATTTAATCTCCCTTCATGGGTACTTTGATACGTGGATCATACTCAATTTTTAAAACCATTTGTTTTTAAAATTAGAGCGATGTGTCACCTGATACCAATTGTAGAAATCATAGAGGGGCGAGGGGTGAATTCAATTGCGTTTAAAAACTTAAAATGTTTTGTATCAAATTGCCGATCAAGCGTGACACAATATGAAGAGTGTTTATATTAGTTCTACACTAACTATACATATAGTATCAAAGCGTATCACAACAATACAAACCTAAGCATAATATCTATTCCTAACATGAACATAATCAAAACTATATAAGAAACACGACACACAATTATCTACATAATGTAAGTGTAAATATAAAGCGATAAATGCAAGTATAAATGTAAGAGATGAGTAAAAGGAAATGCAAACCCGACATGGTGATTTATAGTGGTTTGGTCACAAAGCTCCTCTTCGCCCTACTCCACTCCTCGATTACCCAACACGAGAGTTACTTCACTAGTCAACAAGCTCTATTTAGGCGGAGAAAATCATACACAAGTAGCTTACACTAATTTCCGACATTAAGCCAAATGTCGAGTTCTAATCTTAGCTAGAACCAATCTACCATACGCTTGTATTTTAAGGCCTAAAATACTAACCACCCTTACAAGTATTTACCTCAACTAAATACTATCACGATCAACCCGATCTAACTATTACACATGATCACAAGAGATATGAATGAATTACAACATACAACACAATCGTAACTACGTTACGTAAACACAACCTAAACTATAATACTTTGTATCTTGACAATTATGAGTATTCTTCTCTTGCACTTGGAGGAATAAGCTTGAATCACTTGGAAATAAATACTTATGATTAAATTATCAAAGATTTTTAGAATATGTGTGAGATTTATAAACTGATTTGGGACAAAAAGAAAATAGGTGCAAAAGGTAAAAAAGTCTGTGGAAATAGTCCACTATTTATAGGCAAGATTGGCATAAGGTGGAAATGGGCCTTGGTTACATGGGCTTTCCATGGACCTTGAACTAGTTACCTATGTAAGTTTCCAAATATTACTTGACGAGCTATCTTTCGATATCTATGAAGTGACCGAGACTTTTCTAGGAATTTTGTATTCCTAACAATCTCCCCCTAAGGGAGGTCACTTCATGTTATAAAAACTTAAACCTATCATACTATGAAGGTATTCATTCTTGTGCTTGCAGACTTCTTTCTTTTTCTTATCTTGTGAATATGATGTAGTGATATTTGACTTTAGGCTTGAGCTTGTTCCTTTATCTTGATTTGTATGATAGAATGTGATCTTGAGCATCTTGAGATCATCAACCAAGCGTAATCTTGTTGCTATCTTAATGAATCTTGCCATCTTGTGTAACTTGTGACTTCTGTACCGACATGCTCATACCTTTCTTGATTTGTTGACTTGAAAAGCTTTAATGTTGCATCTTTCTTGAAATTCTTTAACTTTAACACTTCGTCACTTCGAGAAAGACGTTCGGTATTAGAGTGACGGAAACTTCTTTGAAATTCTTTGACTTTGATACTTCGTCACTTCAAGAAAGACGTACGGTATCAGAGTAGCGGAAGTCTTGAAACATGTACTTGAGCTTTCATGATGTCTTTATGTTTGTCGGTCGGGTATGAGCATGTGGCTATGGATCTTGTGAGTCAGCGGGAAACAGGTACCTTCACCACCATCTTTAAGTTTCCTGCAATAAAACAGTTAGCAATAAAGCGGGGGTATGAATATGGCTTTGTCATTCGTCCGTGTTTGGTTGGAGTAACCTTCGAATCTGTGAGGATCGACCTGTGATCAGGTAGATTCAATTTAAGAAGAATCTCCTTGACAGGATTTCCAGCTGAAGTATAGAATCTTTCTAACACATGTGTATTAGATTCATCAAACTCAGCATGTTCTCATTATCGGAACGTCTCAAAGCAGACAACACGATAAGAGTGAACCACACACATTACTATCCAACGATCATGCAAAATAGAAAATTGATTCTCTTATAAAACAACACGTGTATCACTTGCTACAAAGGAGCGAGAGTTTGCGTCCGCGCGCGCGCGCGCCCGAGACGCGATTTCAAAAATTCATTATCTCTACACCGTTATATAATCACATTTCCAACACACACACTTTGATTCTTTATAGAATCGCACCATCCTCTCTCTCTCTTCCAGTCAGTCTCACAAGTTTATCAGATTCCTAAAGAATCGCACAAGTTTACCTACCATGAGCTTCGTTTCTGATGTTCGCTAAACAGCGTGCATGTCATCTTCATTAAGTGCGCGAGCGCGAGAGACTCTGCGCGAAGATGAGAGAGCTAGCAAAATCTGCACAAGGTTATGCGTAGCGTCTCTCCTTAATAGATACATGTAATCCACATTTTGAGAGTCGCGCGTTAGCAACCAGAACTTGACCTCTGTCACACACACACAGTTTCTAATCTGCGGCCATCTATCTCTCTCACTCTTTGGCTCCTAGACACACACACACAGTGCACTTTCGCGATTATTTAGCGAGATCGGGCAGGCTGGAGCAAGACTGCCACCTTTTCAATATCAACTAACTCGAGCAGCTCGAAGCTAAACACAGTCGATACAAATGCGGGTAATCTTCGCACAGAACTGAAACACACCAGAGTCTTTTGAGTAGACCCTTGAGTGACGCGAGCGTGAGTAGGAGTTGTGCATCGCGGTCACTAGGCCATGCGCGCTGAGCGAGATCCCAAATGTTCGACCAACACCTTAGTGGTCTCTCCTCTGACAGTTTATATATTACGACCCGTTTCGCCTAATGTACAATGGAGGGCTTATCTTTCTCTCTTACCCCTTTATCCTTACATTTCTTTTGATCAGGAGCTTCAACCCCCTTCAACACATTTCACCCGATACTTCATAACTAACACAGATGTTTGGCTTACTGTCGCGCGTGAGAGAGAGCGTGTGCGTCCATCGCAGTCGTGCTACCCACACACCTACCTCACACATTGAGCTCCTTATTTTCATCAATATCCTAAGTGACACACACACACACACTAACTATGCATATCCCCTGGATAGCGCGAGCGCGAGATCCGTACACAGACTGATCAGGGCATCCATTGAATAGCCATGCCTAACACACCTTATATCTCCTAAATGTAAGAACATGGCCGTCTTTAGGTATGCCATCACAAATCCTTCAAAACCATTGATAATTCAATCAAAGGTGGGGTGGGTGGGGGGAATGGGGGGGGGGGTGGGGTGAGTAGGTAGAATGAGTAAGAAGAAAGGGAAACTTACACGTTGAGTTTGTTGTGCATTAATCAGAAAGCTCCGCCGGGCTTGGGGAAGCGGAGTGGGGGTGGCATCGATAAGCGTAGTACAGTGTCTAAGTGGAAGAGTGTAGCTGGATCTGGAGGTTTTATATGATAACAAAGACCCCTTTATGGTGTATCGATATCGTAGGACATGCTAAGTGTAGAGTGTACGGAGGTAAAGTTTTATATGAGGGTCATAAATTGAGTGTAATCGTTAGATACAAGTTGACTATATATTTCATAATGTTTACATAAACTTTATTAAATTATGTTGTTTAAAGTTGATTATTTGTGTGGGGAGTTGATTTGTTGTACATTAGTAAGGGGAATTTTATTATGGTAATGTAGTATTAGTTGTGTGGGTTTATTTTTGTTTGAAAAAAAATATTGTTGTTTGGGTGTGGATTTGTGAAGAGTAATGTTAGTGGTTGTTGTTGGTTTGTTTGGTATTTTTTGTTTGGAGGGGTTATTAGGGGGTAGAGATAGAAGTGATTGTAATATGGATAAATTTGTGTTAATGTGGATATGTGTGGTGTTTAGTTTGGGGTAAGATTGGTGTTTATGATGTGGTGGTTTTATGTGGGAAGGGAGGTAGAGTGCGCGGGTGAGGGTAGAGAATGAGATATTAGAAATAATTATGTGAGGGGTAGTTGATAAGATGGTTAAGGAGGAGGGAATTGTGGGTGGGATTGAATGGATGAGAGGGATTGATAGAGGGGTATGGGAGTGATCACACAGTTGGTAGGTGAATTGGTTATTTTGGAGGGGAGGATTTTTGAGTGGTGGTTTATGGTGGATTGATGGTGGGTTAGGGTGAGGGGTGGGGGGGTTGGGGTGTGGGGGGTGGTGTGGGGGAGGTTAGAAAAAGTTAATTATTGAAAGGAGGGTGTTTGGATTTTAGGAGGGGATGTGAAGATGATTGATGAGGGTGGGTTTTGAAATCTGTTGAGAAGTTGGTACACACAGTTTACACACACACACTGTTGACAGTCACTAAGATTAGAGCAACTATTGTAACACACATTGGAGAGGTGGTAGATGGAAGCGAAATTCTTAGAAGATGGGATTGATCTTATGCGTGAGTGAGAGAGACACACAGTCTCTCTCTCCTCTCACTATCATTGGGAGGTGGACGTTACCACACACACACCATCTAGCGCTATACTCTAACACTACTCACTCAATCACATTGGGGTTTATAAGTTGTTTTGGTTGGTTGTTGGAGATGGGGTGGTATAGTTGGTAGTTGGAGGAAGTGAGTGGTGGGGTGTGATGATGTTGTGATGTTGAGGGGGAAGAGGGGGGGTTTATTTGTGGGGAGTAGGTGGGGTTGATTGGTGTGTGGGTGGGTAGAGGGGGGGTGTTTATGGTGTTGGTGAGTGATTATGTTGAGGAGATAGTGGGGGTTTGTTAGTGTAGAATTTTTAGGAGATAAGTGGGGTAAATTTGGTGATGGATTAGTTGTGGTGTTGGAGTGGAAGAATGGGTGGGTTGGTGGATTATAGGAGTTTGTTTATTGTTTGGAATTTTTGGGGTGTGTTGGGGGTTGATTTGTTGAAAATGGGGGGTAGAGTGATTGGGGTGGATGAGTAGAAGGAAAATGGGAGGGGGGAGTGAGATGGGTGGATTATTTTTTGGGGGTATTGTTATTGTGGTGTTAGGGGGGGGTGTTGTGTGTTTGGTGGGGGGTGGAGTGAAAGGTTTGATAGGATTGGGGAGGTTTTGTGGGTGTGGGAGTTTGTGGAAGTTGGGTGGGGTATTTAGTGGGTGGGGGTTGTGTGGGGGGTGAGTTGGGTGGGGGTTTTAGTTGGTATAGTTGATGTTTTGGATTTGTTGGGGAATGTTTTGGGTTGTAGTTGGGGTATGAGGTTGAGGGGTGGGGTTTGGATTGTTAGAAAGGGGTATGGGGTGAAGATGGTGAATTTTAGGGTGAAGGGGTGGAAGAAGGTGGGGTTTGTAAGGGGGTTTTGTGTGGGGTGTGGGGTGGGAGGGTTTTGTGATAAAAGATTTGTTGTGGTATGGTGTGAGGGGTTTTGGAGGGGGTTGGGTTGGGGGAGTGTTGGTGAGGTGTTATAGGGTGGTTTGTATTTTTAATGGTGGATGGTTGATTGTATTTATGGTGTATAGAATTTTTGTAGTGGGAGAGGTGGGGTATATGTTGGAGGATGGTGAGTATAGGTGGGTTTATGGGGTTTGATTAGGGGGGGGGTTGGATTGTGGTTTGTGGGGGGATATTGAAGGGGTGGGATTTGTGTTGAATGGGAAAGTGTTGTTTTGGAAAGGGTGTGGGATTGGGAGGGGGGTTTGTAGGAATGGTATTTGTGGTAAAGGGGAGTGAGTTTGTTGTGATTACATATGGCATTTTTGAAAAACTTTTGGAAAAAAAAAACTGATCGAGTAAGCTCAAAATAATCACAACAAAAACCACTAAAGGAACCAAGATAGAACCATGGCTCTGATACCAATGAAGAAAACTCATTTCACACAAAAGATGAACTAGAGAAAGAAAGTAGAAAGAGAAAGTAAAAAGGAAAAATAAGAAGGTTGATTGAACTTTGTGTAAATTACAAAGAGAACCAACACCCTCTCCATGTGTGGAGAGGGTATTTATACTTACATGAGGTGGACATGGGCCTTGGTTTTCCGTGGACCTTGGACTAGTTACCTATGTAATTTTCTAAATATTACTTGACGAGCTATCTTCTGATATCTATGAAGTGACCGAGACTTTTCTAGGAATTTCGTATTCCTAACAACTTGCAAACAAATGCTTATGATTAAATGATCTAAGATTTTTAGAATATGTGTGAGAGGTATAAACTAATTTGGGACAGAAAGAAAATAGGTGCAAAAGGTAAAAAAGTATGTGGAAGCAATCCACTACTTATAGGCAAGATTAGGAAGCGTTTTAGATGCCCCCTCCCCCCCTTAGCTCTCCTGCCGGCCCCCTGTCACTAAGGGGGCCGCCCATACCTATAAGGGGCCGCCCATAGTAGGACGCCCCAAATTTTGTCTTTTCCAAGGAGGTGTTTTCTAGAGCAGTTTTATTCATTTTGAGAGGAAAAAATTTAATTCAAATTATTTATTATGAATAAAACATTTCTTGTAAATACAAAAATATTTTGTATTAGTTTCAAAAATGTTTGTTACTTTTTATAAGAAATGTAAGGTTTAGAAAAATTAAATTCTTTTGATCATTAAATAAATTAAGAATTTATTTTATTAATACCTTTAAGTGATTTACGTCGGGTGCAAACTTGGTTGAAGCAGACTTGAGACGTCAAGAGATGTTGTCGTATGAATACTTTGATGATTTGTGAATTCGAGTAACTTGAGCACTTTATGTTATGTGTTATAAGTTACGTGCTTGTCATCACCAAAACATAAAGAGAATGTATAGATTAAATATCATAATATTTCTACCAACAGTTAAATTTTCACTCACTATTATTTTTCTATTTATTAATGCAACACTAGTATCAAGCATTTTTTCTAGTTCAAGAATTCTACCAATTGGTCTATACCTTAATCAAGATCTATGTTTTTCAACTCTAGGTGGTGACACACTAGGTGTAGCAAGACATTTTGTTTTAGTTAAGTACTTCTTTGTTTTCCTAGCATTTACTTTTAGTTTCTTTTTGTTTTCTTTAAAACCTTAGCATGTTGTGCCTTATGTGCTAAGGCATAATAATTCATGTCAATCAAATATTCAAAAACACACTTATCATGAACATTATCAAAAACACGTTTCTTGCAAGTAACACAAACAAATTCATTACATTCATTCAACTTAGTAAGTTTGACAATGTCATTACATTCAGATGAAACATGTTTCTTATTAGCAAAAGGCGATAAATTCCTATGGTGTTCTTCTACTTTCACTTCCCTATTGTTTAGGAAACCACACTTCGATGTAGACAAGACCCTATCATTCTTTGTGTTGTCTTTAGAATTTAGACCTCTACTCCTAGTAGTGCAATCTAGTCTAGTAGAAGGTAACACATATTTGTAGAATACAAAACATTTTCTTTAATGGCATGTTTTTTACCAGATTTTGCCCTAGCATTTGATTTGATTTATGAGTGAGGTACATAATCTACATTCTTAGAAATCTTATCATGATCAGCTAAAGGACTTGAGGCACAAGCATTTTCTACTAAATCACGAGGTCTAGCAGCGTGTTTTCTAAGCAGATCTAGATAATGCATATAAGTCAACTCATTTTTTTGAGATGCCCTTTTTGCAGCTGAGCTATGTGTAGGTTTAGAGTCGATTCAATACATTCCAGGGAAATCACATTGTTATTTAAAATAACTTTTTTTTGTTTCCTTAGGCAAAGAATGTGGAGTGACTGGTTTTGTCAACCTATTTTTCTCAATAACTTAGGGTGTAAACCTTGATTTTGCAAGATGAGAAGTAACTAAAGGTATAAAAGTAAGAGGTTTTCCTAATATTGATAGTTTTTCAAAATTAGTATCCACACTCTTTCCATTTATGATCTTTTACAATTCAGCATTAGCAAACCTTTTGTTTTGTACTTGAATATTCAAATCAACATTTTCAATGTCTTACTATTCAGTTGAGCAATCAAAATGTTAGTTTGTTCTTTTGACTAAGCTCGTGTTTGTTTGATGGAATCACAAAGTTCTATATAAGTCTGTTTCAAATGCTTATTTTCTATTAGTAATGAATCCACACTATGCTCTATCTTAATGTTTATTGCTTCAGTTTCATCAATATCAAATTTTAATTTGGCTTCATCACTTTGTACTTTCAAAAATCGACCATTTAGCCCTGATGTGAAAATTTTGTTTTGAGATTGAAGTTCGAGAGAAATGCAATGGGCCTCTAGTTTTGCAATATCTTTTTCATACTTGGCACATCATTTTTTCATGTCTACTTTGACATCACCTACTTGTTTTGAAATCTCGTTTATGGCCCTTTTAAGAAAAAGGTTTTAAGAATCATAATTTTGGGTTGAAAGCTCAGTGGTTTGGTTTTCACAGATATTATCACAAGAATGCATAATGACAAACATAATATCAGAATACAAAGCTGCTTCTAGGATACTATAATTTTCTTTTTCAAAAAATGTGACTTTTCAAGTGATTCGTCAAATTCCTTCTCAAGAGATTTATAGTCCCTTAGGAAGTTGGATGCTTTTTTACAAACTCTTATTCAAAATTAACTACTCTTATGTCAACATGAGTGACGATATGAGCAATTCTTTTTGAAATACAAATCTGATTTCCAGATGAACATTTGAGTTCCATGTTGTAGCAGTCAAAGTTATTTTTGTATGAATATTGCTTTGTAAAATCACAAGTTATGCTTTAACTTTATTAAGAATTTCCCTCACAAGACTCTTTGTAGGTGTTTGGGCTGAAGATTTCTTATCCGTTTTCAAAACTTTTTGTGATTCGACTGTTGAAGCTGCTAAAACATGTTTTGAAATAGTTTTTGAAAGTTTGGTCTTATTTGAAAAGAAAACTTGTTCTTTTGACTTTACTTTTTGTGGAATAAAAACCTCAAAAAGTCTGTTCAACTTTGAATAATCAATTGGTTTTATTTCCGTTTTGAAGTTGTTTCATTTTTTATCAGCCCTCATCAGCAAGTCTTAAAGTTTCCTCTAAATCATATAGAAAAGGAGGTTCATGATTTCCAGAGAGAACTTTACCATTATACAAAACATTATGTTTCTTATGAGCTTGTTTCAAATACAATGGGTTTTGATACCTAGAGCCATTTTTTGTTCACTATTGTAAAAAGAGTTTGGCTTTGGAGAAAGCATGTGGGTCGTTTGAATTGACTGACACGTTTTAACAATGATGTTATCAAACTCTTTTATCTTATGTTTAGACTTTATGATTGTTTCAGGAAGTTCATCTTCACGTTTTAAAAAATCCATTTTCAACTTGTCATGTTCTTTTTTAAGATTAGAATAAGCTTTTGTTTGTTTTGAAAGTTGGTTTTGAAGATTCACAATTTCTACATTAAGGGACTTGATCATTTTTTAGAACTTCTAGTAAGTTCATATAACTTTATGGTTAAATGTTGTTCTTTTTAAACAAAGACTATATAACCAATTTCAACTTCATCAAATGTTTTCTGATTATATTCAAAACATGTTTGTTGTCCCTTGTACTGTGCAAGTCAGCGTTTATTTTCTCATTCACAGCCTTAGCTTCGCGATTAACCGTATTAAATTTCTCTACTATTTTCAAATTATTAAGTAATGATTCAAATAAAGCATAAGTTTCCTCATCAGTACCAACATGTTGCTCAACTTCTCATCCACTAAAGTCCATATCTGGAGTTTCAAAGATAACATTTCTATCATTTTGTTTCTCTACATATGTACCTTGAATAAATTAAGGTAGCTCAGAATGTTGCTTCACATAAGTAAACATATTAAACATCTCATGATCATAGTAATTTTTGAAGTTTAATACCTTAGAGAGTGTATATGTGTCATAGACTAGAGCAGTATCAGCTTCAATGTCTGATGTAGTTCTACTTCTTCTTCATCCTCATTAGTGACCACTGCTAAGAAATGAATCTCTTCAGCAGTCAGTGGTAACCCAACTTCTTCCTTTTTAAATAACAACAACCTTTCCGTGTAATAACACGAATCCCATAACCTAGCCTTGTTTGTGCAATTCCTTGATTAATGACCAAATCCCTTGTAGTTATAACACCTTATTTGAATTGGATTCTGTCCATTTCCATAATTCTCAAACACTAATGCAACAACATTCCCATATGGGTTCCCATCAATCTGATTCCTTATATGCATTGCATTATACCCAATCATCTAATTCCTAGTATTATGCATTTATCTATTCCCTCAATTCCCAAGATTAATTCCAACCATCTTTATTTTCTAACCTGATTAACATTCATACCCAGCTATGTAATATTCTTGTTATGGGTGTTTGATAAACTTATTTCGTTGTTGTTTATTGGTTAGTGTAGTGCATCTTAAATGCCTTAGACATGAGTGAAAATTCCTGGTTCATAGCAGTAATAGGATCATTCATATGTATGATGTCGTCTATGACTGGTGTTGGTGTTGGTTGTTGCATAAACTTGTTGTTGGTAGGTAGTGGCTATTTAGGTATGTATATTGGTAATGGATATGATTTATGTGGTGTGTTTGCAAAGAAAACTGAATTATCTTTAGCAAATAGAGCTAGTGGATCCTGAGTCTTAGCTAATTTTTCTTC
This sequence comes from Tanacetum coccineum, assembly GCA_026074375.1. Taxonomy (NCBI): domain Eukaryota; kingdom Viridiplantae; phylum Streptophyta; class Magnoliopsida; order Asterales; family Asteraceae; genus Tanacetum; species Tanacetum coccineum. The sequence continues at coordinate 51,725 of BQNB010024906.1, forward strand.
CCTGACGTCATTTGTGTTATCATGGTTTTACTTCAAGTAGCCGTATAGTTGATTGTGATATGTGTAATGCAACTTCGTCGTCTGCTTCACAATCGTGACATTGCATTTCCATTCTAGTTGCAGGTGATTAAGAAACTTGATGTTTGTTGCAATTGTTGATCGAGTCAGCTTGTTTCTATCTAAGTCATTCATTGGCTTAGCAAATATGTGATAATACGACTCAATAGATTCACCATAAACTGATGTAAAATAATCTAGCTCATTCAGAAGTATAACCTCTTTCTCCTGAATACCAACTTATGTTCCTTTTATCAACCTCTGAACATGTTACCACATTGCATGTGCATTATCACAACTATCCACAGGAGCATAAATCTCAACTCATAGTCCTAATAGAATTAAGTGTATTACTTGATCATTAGCCTCAACCTGCTTTGCTTCAACCTCAGTGAACTCATCTTCAGTTTGGAGTCAAGAAGTAGGAGGTCCTGGAGGTGTACAAGTTAGATCATCAGGTGTTGTGATTAGTAGGAATTGGTAAGGACCTTTAAGAATGGCCTAGCAAGAAGTTTTCCATTTGGTTTGCTACTAGCATAACAAATCAAACGACTTAAACACTAAATGTAGTTACCCTTTGCAGGCATAAGAGGACGGTTTTTAGAAACAACAACATAGATATCTTGCTGAGTAGTCATTGCTAACAACACGTGTTAAGTGATAAACGGACCTTGTAGACGATAAATGAGTGATTGTGATTTATGTTTTGTTAAACTATGTTTCTTCGATTGTGTTTGTAATGAGTGTGTAATGATTATTGTTTAAATTTTGTGAAGTTATGTGTTGGACCAATTTAGGTGCCCAATTGTCTTTACCTAGATTAGGCTAAGTATTGAAGATTTGGTGATGGACATCAGCGAGCAATGAAAGGACTCGCTGAAGCATAGCTTCGGCGAGCAACCTCAGACGTACTCAAGTCAAAGACATCATTAAGGAAGTCGAAGATTACTTGAAGACATACTAGTCAGCTGGGATGGATATCAGCTGGTATGTAGATGGAATATGCTGATGGTTTGAAGAGAGTCAAGGGTGGCAATACCATGAGGATCTTGTTACTTTTTGAGATAAACAAGCTGAACTTAATTCATATCTCTAAGTGAGTTTAGGTGGAATAATTTGATAAAGCAAAATGGCAGGACAAAAGAGTGTTTTGAATTAAAGTCTACCTAGTACGAGTTGGTGAAAGATGCGAAGAGTTGGCATAACTGTTCACAAAAGTATGGGCGAGATGTTATCAAGAATGGACGCGCATTAAATGTAGATGTACTTCACCAGAGGATTCTTGACACGTCCCACCTACACCTACTAAGGGATTAACCTCGTATCAATATAAATATGGAATGTTTGTTATAGTAAATAATATCACTTATTGTTGTCATTCTTATAGTTGCATTACTACTTTGTCAAACTTACAAGATAGTCAGCTGATCCTATCAGCGTGTCTGTATAAGTTCGCTTGTAAACTTGATAATCTATCAAGTTTACTTTTTCAATGAGTAATCTTACATTTTCATTCAACAAGTGTGATCCATAACACTTTGTAATACTTTGATTCATATCAATAAAGCATTACATGATTGAAACGTTTATAGTTTGTGTTGCATGATTATGAAGTGTTGTTTTATTTCCATATAGACGTGTTAATTGGGACTTTCAATTGGTAATAGAGCGGGTTAATTTGTAAAACTATTTTATAAACCGTTCAAACTTTTTAAAATCAAGATCCAATCATGTCTGGAAACAATTCTGACAACAATTTTGGAAATACTGGCAATAATGTTGGAAATAATACTGGAAACAACAATATGGTAGAAAATGTCTTTGAACCTGACAATACCAACAACAATGGTACAAACAATGCTACCAATAATGTTGTTGCTGAATACGATCTCCCTCAACTTCTTAATTCTAGAGGAGGATCTTATGTCACAAATGTCTCACAACTTAATGTGGAAGATTTCACTAGCTAGAATGATAGGTTTTTAGTTTATCTTGATAGACTGGAACCTTTTCTACTTGAAATATTAGAAAATGGACCATTTGTACCAAAATCTACTGCATCCACACCTAAAAACTTTTTACGTAAACCTCAAAAGCAGTGGATTGTTTTTGACAAAAGGCTTGTTAATCAAGATAAGAGACTGAAAAGTATCATTATCTCGTGTCTTCTAATGAGACAATGAAAGCTGTCATCAAGTGTTCCACTGTGATGCGTCACGTTATGCGTAAGGTTTAAAATTTATAAACACGAATACTTTTTATACTAAAAACGCATACGATCAAGCATACTCGTCCGTTCGTAGCAAAGGTGGGTAAGTCGAGATCCTCCCAATTTATTTTGTGAAAAAGTGTAATTAATAGCGGACAAAGTATTAAGGGCGTCACAAACCAAATTACCATATAATTCGAAAATAACGAATGAAATTCAATCAAAGCGAAACAATACTTGTGTGGGAATCCATATTCTATCATATGAGTGTTTAAGTCATTTGGTTAAAACAATGAAATTGATGCATAAATCTACTTTTAACGAGTTTCATTCCATGGTGTATTTCATGAAAATCCTATTTTAACATTAATTTGGCGGTGAAACCTTTCGACCTATGAACATCAACACCACTAATCATTTATGTGTCATTTGCTAGAAAATATGATTTACCAAATTCATTCCTATGAGTCCTTTTGACCTATACTCGTGTTTAAATCAACATAAGTCCGTTTAACATGTTTAGTTGATAGATGTCAATTATCAAAAACATTACTCATTCGTGCAATAACTTTTTAGAATAAAAACTCAACGGAAATCCTTTCAACCTTTATAACCGGTTTATAATTTATTAACAAGTAATATGAACAAATTTCCATTCAAACAAACTCATAAGGAGAATTATAATTTCATGCGTACAATAATCATCAAACAGTCATGATCAAGGTTACATCATTCCACACAAGTATTTATCAAACTACTCTAAAATCATATCAATTTTCCAACATAAAACATAAACCTCAAATATTCGTAAATAACAAAAGTTCAACATGGTAATCATAACAAAGATATACCTAAGCTTTGATTACAAGAAAAACAAGAACTTTGTATTTGTAGCAACCCAACGCCTTCAATCAACCAAATTCCCAATACCACACGATCAAGAGCGAATAACACCTTCCTAAATCGTTCCTAACACTCCTAAAAATATGTCAGCGGTTCCTAGCTTTTTGGGCAGAGAAAAAGGTGGTTCAAACCTTAGGTTGTAAGGTTGAACCTTGGGGATTTTATCACTAGAATCACACTTAGGTTTTTAGGTCTAGGGGTTGTTAAATAGGCTTAGGAACACTTAGAGAATAGGAAAAAATGACCTAGGGGAGTAATGGAAGGGAAGTGATCGGCCTCCAATCATTACACAACATAATAGTGCTCATTAATGAAGTTAAGAGATCCGTTACACATCCAAACGCGCGGCTGGATGCTTGGGTTGTGCGATTGGATGAAATTTCCACTTTATGGTCGAAAAGTCTGTAGGCTCGGATCATTCGTCTAGATGCATTTTCACGTAGACTTTTGGTCAAAACAACCTGAAGGAGTAGAATCGCGTCTGGATTGTACTTCAGCCTTTTACACTTTTTAACTTTTCTTGTTTTGACTTCCCGGGTGCTTTTTCCTTGGTCGGGTTCGACTTGTATGACTATAAAGGCAATATAACACTCTTCCTTGTACCCAGAAATGATCTCACCATGACGTTTCTTCTTGATAACTCTTCACGAGACTTGTTCTTGTTGGGAAATCTTCGTATGCGTATTCTTCTTCATTTTTCCTTCTTTTCATGATCTTTTCATCACTTTCTACGTCTTGGCTAGCTATAAACACATAGATCCAACTTTTTGCAATATTAGTAGCAAAATCTCGTTAATTAGCCACATAACACATACAAAAACACGGGTAACACGCCTAAAGATATACTCGATTTAAGTGTTATCAAATTCCCCACATTTAAGTTTTGCTCGCCCTCGAGCAAGTCTAGCACTAAAAAATGGGTGTTCCAATGATACCTCGATCGTGATTCATAAAAATATCTAATCATCTAATATAATATCATTTTTTAAAGTTTATATGTGAACTTTTTTAGACGTTTGACATTACCGATATGCTTCTCGATCTTGATAACACAACGAAGAGCAACTCACGGATAAGAACTTTTTGATTTTTAATTCACTTAACACTCGAATATATTGATGGGTAGTGTAAGTAAATCACTCATTGCTCAGTCATGATTTCGTGTCATACCATAGGCTTGCACAAGTATCAAAACATATCCAATGGGGGCGTGAGTACCCGACAAATCTATCAAATGGACTTTTATTCAAGTTATAGTGTTAGGCTTATGGATTAAGAATTGGGTGTGAATTAGACATGGGATATTTTTGGTTTGGTTCTACAAACAAAAATAAAAGTTAAGTCTAAATTGCTAGTTACCACAAACCATAAAATGATTACGCACCCACTTCTCCTCTCGATAAATTTATCTCTCTTTTTTCGCTCACACATATCACATCTTAGCACATTGGCTTTTCGATACACCAAATACGCTTCTTCTTCCTTCATCTTCATAAATATAGCACATTGGCTATTTATAATATTTATGTCTTTCTTTTTTTGTCTTTTTTTATATCGACCAATCCACTCGTCGTCACCCCCACACTTTGAATGAGCATACACATTAAAAAATACAAATAAGAGTAGCTACCTCTGGCATTTTCGAAATGGCACATACGAATACAAAGTGTGACCAACGAGTAATCATCAAAAACATGCCCATCATACCAAGCAACCAGCAATCCATAGATAGACTTAACTACGAGTTAGGCTAAGGTAAATGTAACATATTTTTGCATTTTTCTGGATTTTAAACAAATGAACGGGATGGCTCAATGAGTGTATTAATAATATCTAGCGCTAAAGATGAGCGCTAACGAATGGGTTCCAAAAAGTGGTTAACTAACTGATGTGGTTAGCTAAATTTATTTATATGTAAACGGAAGGCCATTTGGTGTAAATCCTAATTTGCCTTTATCACCTAAATTCACCATAATCACACGAGTGTGATCTCACTGCGAAAATGTAATGCATAACAAGCACAAGTTCTAGAATCAAGTCAATCACTGGCACACTCATAGCAAAAATATACTTAATGTATAAAAGATGTATGCTAAACGAAATAGGCTCAAATCCTCTCACTTTTGGATAACGGCTATAAATGAGCTAGCAACTATTATCAATCCTAAAACGAATTTTTCCTCCAATCGGGACACATCTAAATTGTTTCAAATAGCCATTTTTTACTATTGGAACGATCAAGTTGTTTTTAATATATATATTATACGTGTGAAAACAACTAGATCAAAGAAGGCAAACAAAATCCTTATGATATGAAATAATTTAAAAAGAACCTAAAAATATATAGAAAATTTTAGAAATAGACCATTTTTCCTATTTACTTCCCTCCCCCATACTTAAGTTTTGCATTGTCCTCAATGTAATAAAAAGAACATCAAAGTAAAGAAAATGAGAAAAATTAAGGGGAAATGATACTACCTGGGTTAAAATACGCATTCTTCATATGTGGGTTTAGGCACGCCAAATGAGTTTTCTGGAAACTCCAATGATAAACCACCTATACGTCTTTGCAATCAACCCTGTAAATAATGCAAATATACAATACAACTAATACTACAAAAATAATACCGAATATAAAAGCAATCCTAATTTACCAAATTAAATAAAATAGTTCTTCAAACATAATTTAAACATCCTAAAGAAAATAGTTTGAGAAATAGAAAAGATAATAATAATATTCGACACATAAGAGTTTAAAAACAAACTTGACCAACACGATCAATCATCCATGTCATCATGGTTCACCACACAATCTTTTGAATGCACAAACAGATCACTCATATTGTCATCATCATCATTTTGCACTCATTTCGAAGATCCACTAATCTCGTAACCTGAACTTTGGACAATGGAATTTCCTTGATAGCTTGGTGTAGCACCTGTAAACAAATAAGCATCCCTTGGTGCTCCATATCCACCTCCGCCATATGACAGGTTACCCATATCGGGGTAATGAATGTGAGGGTAATGATAAGGCACATAGGGGTAAGGGTAAGGTGGTAAGTTAGGTGGATCAAAAGCGGTAGGGATGGTATAGCCAGCTTCATCAGCCAAATAGTAGAGAATCAACACTGTATAGTCAAGTATGTAGCCATTTCACATAAGCATTGTATCTCTCCAAATATCCCTTCGCTCAATATCATTGAAACTAGCATTCCAATCTCCCCAAGTTGAATCCAAACCACTAGGCTCATTCCTAAGCAAATTCCAAGCTTGAGGTGGTGCTTCTAATGTTGTGATTGTGCTCAACTTCTTTGTCCTCCTATCAAATGCTTTCCTAAACATCTTATCATCCCAAGACTCACTCTTAATTAGCTTCGAACACTTAATCAATTCTCTCTCATTGTAATACCCTAATTTCTTTGCAATCTTGGTCACGAAATGACCTACACAATCTCACTCTTCTCCTTGATACCCGGTGCTCACCTAGAAAGATACGTGGCCAAAATCCAAGCCACATTAGCATTATGTCCCTCATCTAAAAAACTCAATAACCAAAGATCAGGCTTCTGGACATTGTCCCTACTTTCTGTCCTATGCACGAAAGCTCCTACCAACATTTTGTATAAGATATGCAACAATGGACACCTAATCTCTGCCGACTTCTTCTTCCCGATTGTTGGCTTCCCAATTCTATTCCAATAAGCATCATGGTTAAACCCTTCGTGATTCGTCATAAGTCTAATAAAATGGGTTTCAAACAAACTATGCTCAACATCCCTTTAGGTATACAAGCCAAGAAGAACCACAAATTCTAGAAAAGTGTACATGTGTTCCTTTCCACATAATCTAAACCAAATACATTTTTATTTCATGATATCATCCCGACTCACCTTCCTTTCAAAGTGCATGGTCGAATTAAACTCCAAACACCAATCCAGATAAACTTTCTCACCACTGTATAAAACATTTTCCCATGAATAATTCATAAAAAACAAAACCATCTTCATGTATGTACTCTATTTTCATCAACTCCCTCAAATCATCCTTACAATCGTATTCCTCAATACGTTCTAATCAACCAACTGTGGAACTTCAATTCCCCTAGTTTGCAATTTTACCAACCTTTCATTATAAGCATTATTTTCACCTGCCGATAACCCTCGCTACTATAAGTTCTCATTGGTAACCGGTTGCAAATAAAAGTGAATAGTCCTCTTTGCTTCCATTCGAGCACACTTAATAATAAGTGGGTTTGGTAGTGAATTGGATGAGCTTGACGTTCCTTTCTGTAAAATAATGTTAATTCAAGTGAATACAATTATAAATAAACCAACAAAACATAACACGGAAGTCCCTAGAGCCTAAATGCAAAAACAAGAAAAATGGTGGTCAGACGCATCCAGACGTCCGTCCGTTCGGCCTCAAGGTGGAAAAGCACCTAGCCGCTCGACCTGGGCCTCCTGACGCACGTCTAGATCGACCTGAGGATCGATTTGGCTTGAGTTGTTGTCCGGGATTTTTCTGCACTTCTGTTTCATCTCTATTTTCTGCACTTTCGAGTGTAAGAAATTTATCCAACTATGTAGTCTAAACGGTAACATAAAAGTCAACTAAGTCCCGAATGTACACATTTAGATTGTTTCGCCAAAGTCAACTAAGTCCCGAGTGAAAGCAATATATTCCCGCTATGTAGTTGAAACGGTAATGTCACACCCCACCAAGGCGGAAACACGAGGTGTAACAATTAATAAACATCACACAAGATGATTTTCACACCCCCCAAACGGGGCTTGAACGGAAACACGTGTTCGGGGGCGTGACGTCATAATATACATCATACAAGCTACAAAGAACGATCTCTAAGGGTACGTTTAGAAATCCAAAATTGTTGCATTAAAAAAAATAGTTAAATTTTACATAGGTTCTTAGATAATATGCGGAAGCGAATAAAAGGTTTTAAAGTTTGACAACGATGTTAACATAGATATTAATAATTCTTGAAAATCGGTCCAAAGCAAGGCAACACCATAAAGCAAGCAAAGGCGTCCATAGCAAAGCACCTGAGAAAAACATGCTTAAAATGTTAATATAAAATTGGTGAATTCATAGGTTTGAATTTAATATAAGAGTGGACCACAAATTTTGCAAAACGCATGTAACTATTATAACATATACAATATCACATAAGAAGGCATTTACGTTGCAATAAGCTCATGATACCGAGGCTAAATGTAATAGGAGCATGCAAAATGCTAAATAAACTTGCCCTAACGGGTGCCAACATGGCGCTTCACCGTATCACTCGACATGGTATACGT
>BQNB010024907.1:5974-23142 GCA_026074375.1 Tanacetum coccineum
TTTTTTTCTCGTTAGATGAAGACTTCACCGAACCAACCCAAATGACCGTTTGCGCGGCTAATGATCACCCCGTCATGAGCTTCACGCGCCGGCGAGGTATTCCGTTAACATAGAGTTAACGGATTTTAGGGTTAATTTGAAAAATTAATAAATTTAATAGGAGTAAAAAAATAAAGTTTAGTGAGTTTAAGGGTAAATTTGTTATGTTAATAAAGTTTAGTGAGTGGAAAAGTATAAGGTGTCATGTGGTAAGGGATAATTCGACAACTTAATGGACTTTAGGTGGTGTTATAGTATAACCAAAGGTTACTGTAGATGAACAAAAAACTTCAATTGTGAACCTGTGAATTAAAGTTTTGAAAATACTATGTTCTTCAAATATAATATGTTAACAATATTTAGGGAAATGATTCAAAAAGATAAAAACGTAATTTTTTTGGGTTTTCGACCTTTTGGCCGACTAATGAATTTATTGAGTTAATAAAAACGTAAAGTTTAATGAGTTTAGGGGTTAATTTGCTATGTTATTAAACTTTAAAGAAGTGAAAACTTAGCGTTTAATGGATTTAAGGGTAAATAGAAAAAATAATTGTTGTGTATACTAATCATGCTTAATCATGTATCTAATAATTTGATTAGTTGATTTGAAAAAAATGATTTGTGAGAATTTGGAGTAAGAAAGTATATAATACAATTGTACAAATGATTTATGCTTTATGCATGTATTTATGTATGTGTTTTAGATTTAAATAACACTACTTTAATAAAAAAAATCAATAGACTTAATAGGAGTAAAAGAATAAAAGTTTAGTGAGTTTAAGGGTAAATTTGTTATGTAAATAAAGTTTAAAAAGGTGGAAAAGTATAAAGTGTAATGAGGTTACTTTAATGTACTTTAAGGGGCGGTTTTGAGTTTAAGTAAAGGTTACTTTAATGTACGAGTAACCTTTAGTTGATATCCGACTATTTTAAAATAAATGTTCAGTTTTTTTAGAGTCAAATTGGTTTAATTTTGACTTTAATTTTCTTTTTTTGTTATATAATACACGAAAATTATACCAATAAAAAGTACACTTAAAAACTCAATCTATTCTATATTTTGCATCAAGTATTTGGTGGTGGCTACGGAGGTTCATCTTCGTCGACTCCGGGCTATCCAAAAGGGTAGTCACCTTAGGATTAGTCGGCTCGCAATGTCGAGTCGGATATCCATGTAACAAAAAAAACACAAAAATAGTTAAGGTTAAAGTTGAACCAGTTTGACTCTAAAAAGTTAAATTGAACACCTATTTTAAAAAGTCATAATTAGTAAATAACTAAATAATAAATTAGAATGTATAAAGATAACATGGTAAACATTTATAAGATGATTTATATGTTTAAAAAGTTTGCTTTTGCAATTTAAGGTAAAACTTTTTTTTTTAAAGTTGAAGCTTTTTAGGGGGTGTTTGGCTAAGCTTATATGATGAGCTTATGAGCTTATATGTGTTAAATAAGCCGAAACTAAGTGTTTGGCTAAACTTATATGACTGGGCTTATGAGCTTATATAAGGGGGTAAGCCTAAACTTTGTGGCTTATATAAGAAGGGGTGGGCTTATATAAGAATATATTATAAAAAGACTTTTATACCCTCATTTAATAATTACACCAATTTTATTTTTGTGTACTTTTATGTCATTTTAACTTATTAATTATATAAGCTAAATCAAACACTTAGCAAAAGCTTATGAGCTCATGATATATAAGCCATAAGCGGCTTTTATAACATAAGCATAAGCCCAATTCATAAGCTTAGCCAAACACCCCCTTATACTTTTAAAAAAGGACTTGAGCCAAAACCTTCAACACATACTAATATTTTTGTTTATATCATGAAAAAAGACAAATGTCATAAAAATATATTCAAGTTATGAGTAATTTTCGATCAAAGGACCAACCTTTTTTATAGACTTATAGTCTTTAATAATAAATTAAAGTACATGGGTAGTCTTTGTGGTTGACAAAACTTTCATATTTATGTCTAAATTTTAGAATTACACATATAGTCCTTGTGGTTCATAAATAAGCACACTTTTGGTCACTAGCACCATTAATTTTTTTTAAATGACAACAATACTTCTTAAGTTTTATGAAAGGAGGTGATTTGTACACACATTGTTTTTGCCATCCATCACTACATATGCATCTGTGTGTTGTACTATGTGCATCAACACGTGTACTTTAGTGGTGGATGGCTAAAAAAATATGTGTAAAAATCACCTCCCTTTTATGAAACACCCATTAATTATAGGGGGTAAAATAGGTGGGTCGATCGGGTTTACAGGTTTATATGAGTTTGGTTCCACACGGGTCCAGGTTTAAATGGATCGTCTGAAACATGGGTTTAAATGAGTCTGGATCTAGATGAGTTAGGTCTGAATCTAAATAACGTTTGATCATTTTCAAAAGAAAAAAATACTCTTTTTTAAGTAAAGTATGAAAAAAAGCAAAAAGAATAAAAAAATAAAAAATAAAAATTTGACATGTTAGACCCGTCTAGATTCGTTGGGAATTGTTATATAATTGAAATTTCTATCAAATAACCAATTAGACTAATCCATAATATTTAAAGAGACCCAACTAGACATATCTCATAAGAGCATAAGGTACCATGGCACGGACTGGCTCAAGTCAGTTCGTCACCTTAGCGTCACATCAGCAACTCACTCACACATTAAAATACCCTCTCCTTCATGGCTTGAGCCAATTTTCACTTTTAAAAACCCACCATTATTTTTTTCAAACTAACTTATTTTTCATTCATTATACTAAAATACTAATAACATTTTTATAAAAAAAATAAAAATCAAAAGAAAAGTAGTCCAACATCAATTCTCAAAACTTTTAAAGTACCATTTATTAAAAGAAAATAGTTGTGTACTCAAGTCTACTCACATTTACTTAAAAAAACAAAAAACCACCATCTTCTTCTTCATCCCTGCACACACACACGCACACTAAACCCCACACACACCCCAAACTCACCATCTATAAAATGAAAAATAAAAACAAAAAAGAAACAAAAACACAACACAAAAACCATTGGCGCAAGCCAGTGGACTGGCTCAACCACTCGCGCGACTCACTTCCGATGTGGTGGCTTGATACTGGCAGCGCCAGTGGGTGTGCCACAAGGGACTGACGTGCCTCCTCCGCCAGAGTACCCGGTGCTCTAATACATATTTAACCAACTAGGATCATGTTTAATAAACGAGTCTTAAATTATCATATTTTAAAAAGTACAAAAAACAAAACTAAAATACTAGTTGTTTCACATTATTGTTGAGAACGAGGTTTTGTAGCTCGCGCTTCGCTGCGGGAGCATCTGATTTTGTCGTGTTTTACGGAGGCCTATGTTATAGGACGTAGAATGTGCGTTTACAAAGAAAGGTATGATAGTGGTTTTACGTTTGCAATAACAGTAATACGAAAAATGGATAACGAATAATCATAATTTAAGTGCTTTTATTTGTCTGTATATAGTTTACATACTAAGTAATGAATATCTCATACAAATGTAACTTCTCTATTTTCTGTATTCATACAGTGAGTCTTCCAATAGTATGCAAAGATTGCTAAGCCAGTGTCTTTGCACGCGGAGCCGCATTTGGCAATATCATTCTTTTTTTTCGCAGTCATAACTCGTATGATAGATGGCGAGAGCTTCATTGAGACATGTTCGATGACGCACCATGTAACGCCTGAAAGACAATTTGGACAAATTATATAGGTTGTATACAATTTGTAAGGTGAAATAAACTCTTAAATGCATACCCGCTTATACTTTTCGATCACGCTTCTCGCATAATTATTTTTTGATACGGCTTGATATTCTAATATACGCTAAGGATTTTGCGGATGTCGTTGACGTCTGACATGGACGTTAGGGGTGTTTATTAGAACTGAATATGCCGTTTCACAAAAAGTAATTCCAACATGCGACGAAATCAACGCCACATCTAAATGCCCACCAAGGATTTTGAGACTGTCACGCATGCGAAAATATAGAACACTTTCTACGTCCGAGCGCACGTGAAAATACCAAAACCCCAAGCTCGCTCTCGAAATCATTCCTAGCGCCGAATAAGAAGCCTACAATGAAACGAATGTAATTTTAATTGACAAACGGACGATGTTGGCTTCTAACACCGACGCTAGGAATGCTCAACAGAGTCGAATGTTGACTGCCAATAACCCGAAACGGTGAAACTGTCTGGCTCAGGTAAGAGCCTAACGTGTAGATCTATGACGGCTGCATACCAAACAGGCAGCCATGCCAAGTCATGGATCGCTCATATTCATCATCGCCATATAATAATAACATGTATTTACCAGCAGATCTATCACGATTGCATACCAAGCGAGCAGCCTAGCCAATTAACAGACCGCTCATAATCATCATCGCCCTTTGACAATAATCGCCAATTTAAAAATGGTGAACCAAACGTACAGTAGAAGTGACTCACTTGTGTTTTCAACAGATGTTTAGCAGCCTAATATAAAGGTCCACTGGCTGCATACAAAACAGGTAGCCGAGCCAAATAATGGACCACTCACTCTAAGCCACTCAAGTACCATCATAACGCATGATACATAGATGATTCCATACTTATTCAGAAACCTACAAAGATAAGCGTAGTGTAATGTCCGACTACATGATAAGGGTTTTAACACTCTCACATATGTTCGTCAACACGTGTGAGAATGCAAAACGCTTACCACATTCTCCTGACCATTCCTACATCCATTTAAACAAAAAGGCAACAGCAGATTACAATCCATAAACAACAATAACAACTGAACAGATACAACAAAATTGATGGTATGAATGAAAATCTTTCAAACCCAAAATGGAAAGCGAAATCATAAAATATAGGCTTACCAAGCTGCTATAAATCTCTAGTAAGTAAGTAACTCCCAATACCGTCTTCCACGGGTTATGGGTCCCAATACCGTCTTCCACAGTGTATGGGGGAGGTTGAGACGTAGACAGCCCTACCCCTACCAATGGTAGAGAGGCTGCTTCCGGTTCTACTAATAATATAAAAGGACCTCCGGCCTTGTAGGGGGTGAGGATCGAACCCTTGACCTCTCTCTCAAGAGGCAAGGGTGTTAACCACTTGATCCAACCCTACTCTAAGCTGCTATAAATCTCTGATTGTATAAAATAGAAACCCCATGTCAATAAAACTCAGACTATATATACTCTAGCCAGAAGTATGAAACAGATGGCGTTTATGCGAAATAACCATCGAAACTGTAAAAGAAGCGTGAAAGCGGAGCAACGATTACTATGCTAAATATCACCAAAAGTGTAGCAGGGAGCGTTATGGTAAATATCGCCGGAAAAGAATATCGAAATAGGAGTGAGGCTATAAAAGAGAATACCAATTGTTGGAAAATATGCATCAAGGGCACGCCTAGTGACATTCAAAACAACAATCTCCGTTCCACTTTCACTTCTGACCTGCCGTGGATGATCAGATAGGCTAACAATCGCCGAAAAAATATGACCGGCATAGCTGCAACTGTGCTGGGTTGCCCCGTCAAGATGCAGATAATTTCAGTTCTATCATGACAATATCTTCATCGCCTATGGCAACACAACCCATGACCAAATAACTGCAAACACAAACCCATGATGCCCCGCCAAGATACGGGTAGCTTAACAGCAACCCGTCATGGCTGCAAACATAAATTCGCGACACCACGCCAGTAAACCAAACACATATAATACAAAGGCCCAGTTCAATAAGCGTGGCTGCAAGCATTTGATGTTGTCGTGCGTACATATTCGAATTCATCACTGTCTGTTTTCAAAAGAACATATCTGTTGTGGTTGTACATGAGAGTAAATAATGCATGGTTTCAGATGATTAGTATTTACTGTTTTGGCCCTCTCCTACTTTTGGCGATACGTAGTATGTTTTTTTTCTTACTTTTCCAGCCCTTCACCCATTTCGGGCACTAGCTATGTGTTCGTTTTTTGGTATTTAGGTGCTTCTCTCACTCTTTCTTTGTCTCTCATTTTGATACTCTCTTAGGGGTTCTGTTTTCCGTCTATTGTTACAAATTTTTGATGCCCCGCCAAGATACCAGTGACAATCGGATAAAGAAACAGAAGCCACTATGGCTGCAAGCAGAAATTAATGATGCCCCGCCAAGATATGACTTGCTTTTACGAACCGCCATGGCTGCAAACAGAAATTTGTGATGCTTAACAAATAAGCCACGTCACACTTAACAACAGGTGCATCAGAGTTAGAGAACGGCATCGTTAAATAAAGTATGGCTGCAGCTATTCTGCTGCCTGCTACACATTAAATTCATCATCTTCGCTTTCAATAAAAGACATCTTATCCAATATTGCGTTGGGCAAACATGTTCGTCCAAGCCAGACTAGGGGTTAATCCGTTCAAGGCTGCGAGCTTAATAGTTTGCTCGCAAAGATGACGGCTACACAACCTTCAAACAACTTGTCTCAAAATCATCACTGCCTTTGAAATCAATATCAATACCGCATCCCACACTATCACTTATTCACCTGGAATATTGAACAAACAAAACATTCATTCGTTATAGTTTTTACAAGAACGAAAGATGTGACTAGTGGCGACAAAACCATGCCCTGTTCTCTTTAGACGATAAGCGGCAAACAACAAATTCAAGGGCGCCTGTCATATAATCTATTACCCACGGTTAGCATCATATTATAAAATCAGATCGCATAATACTGTTACAAATAGCAAAACAGAAAGACGATAGTTTAACCAATACGTGAAGACTTTCATACCACGCTTAAATTGTGTAACTCCTCATAATTGCAGTGTCCGGGTGTATTGTAGGAATCGGAACTGCACATATAAACGTGGAATATTCTAGTAAGAATATTGAGGTCATCAGAAAAGCAGTCGATTCTGCAGTTTGCCCAACATGCCATGTGCTAGCGAATTTCCTTCTGTCGAGTCATGTTGAAGTTTTCTGTGAAATAAGTTGTTCTGCTGGTCACTTATCGTTCTCATTCATTCACACGGCGTATCCTCAAGCACTGTGATAACAACAGAAACATTTACGGTTAAAGAAAACCCCACATATAAAACGTCTATGAGACCAGCTGATGCATCACCAATGGTAAACGTGTACGTCCACGAAAGATATGAGTGACACACCAACTGGCCTAATAGACAGTTCACGAACATGGTATATTGGTTATAAAGCCGAGAAAACCTCCATGACTGCATTGTCAAAAAAGGCATCTCCAAGATACGCAAATTCTGCCACTCTGTGTAACACACCAATATTAATACATTTTACTAAAAAGCATTGTTTTAGCTACAAAGCCGGGTGAGCCACCATGGTTGCGTTAGTATAAGCGCCACACCAAGATAGCAATAAGCACGCGAATGACAATATCCTAATCGGCTAAGGCACCACAACCTATAAAAAATTAGATGCAGACACAAACTCATGATGCCCCGCCAAGATACGAGTAGCTTAACAACGACCCGTCATGGTTGCAAACACAAATCTCAAACTCCACGAATCCACAGGCGTATCCATGGCAAGAGGCATGTCCAAAGGCCGGTAACAATCTTGTTGTACACAGGCACCACAAACCGGAACATTCGACAAAACATTACAAAACAAACACCTTTTAACACCAAGATATTCAACGGAATCTGCTTCCAATCCTTTTTCCCTTTTCATAATTCTCAGCAACAGCAAAGACATCAATCTTTTGACCCAAAAGGGACACTAACAATTTTATATGACAAATCGATTGGTATCCTACAACGTTTTTCTTCTCATACACTTGGGCGAAAGCCAAAACAACAAATTTTCTACCCACAAATGCCATCACTACTAATGTCCGCTCACCCAAATTTCTACCCAAAACTAGAAAAGTAAGTAAACACCAATGATTGGAAGATGTGCATTGTTGTCTCCATCGATACAACAACCCATATGATAAGAGTTTTATCACTCTCACGCACGCCTAATTAGGAGACGTCTCCTTAATGTCGGCATGCGTGAAAGTGATAAACCCTTATGCAGTAGGACATAGGCTCAATTCATTAAGTGTGTTTGCAAGCAGTTAATGCCACCATTCCTACACAATAAAATTCATCATTGCCAGTTTTTAAAGGAATCATGGTTGCACCAGCATAAACGGCTGGCCGAAATCCGCAGATTATCAGCACTCTGTATACCATACAGCTGTTAATACATTTTACCAAAGAGTGGCGCGTTCCACTGTGAAAAACGTTTGCCCTTAGTCTCTTCTCTTCCAGTGATAATTTACCATACCGTTCATAACATAAAACAATAGAGACCCGCACTGGCAACAAACAGAAACTCATGATGCCCTTCCAAGATATGTGTCACCTAAGAGCGACCCGCCATGGCTGCAAACACGAAATCGCGATACCACACCAATATACAGGTCGCTTTTACCCACTTCAATAGCTCATTCGCAGATTAAAGCTAAAACCAAACAATAAAGCATAGTAATTGATAATGGTTGTGAAACTCCCAATAAGTTTTACAACTCCCTAGGCAATGTACCTAATTGTTGTAGTGTAGTATAGGCAAGACACGGGGGTTGTTATCCTTATTTAGGGGAATAACGAGTAAAGGTTTGAACTAAATGTAACTAAGGTCTATAGGTTGAAAGAAGAATATTTTTGTATTTTTATATTTTATGAAAGCAATTTAAGTCTCGGGTTTAAAGAGGGTTTGTTCTAAACTAATTATCTACTAATTAAACTAATCTAATGTGGAGAATTTGTATGATAAAAGAGAAGTGTTTACTTAATCATGCATGATCCTTAGTATGCTTCTCCTAACTCTATTGCCTTGTCACACTTGTGATGTATGTGTAAGTATTTTCGAGAAGCATGCTGAATTACATAAAAATGTCGTCTACGTGATACCTTGCTATGGAAATGCACAAGTAAGGTAGTATGAAGACTGTTACAAGGCCTTTAGGGAGATAGACGCGCATTAAAATACTTAAAGGGGATCATCCATAGATGGATAAGGTAGTATGAAGACTATTACCGATGGAATCCTTTCTACACAATCATGCCGCTCTAAATCTTTGATACACTTAAGTAACTGGGGTTATAGAGTCTAAACATGCATACACACATCAATCAAAAAGCAATATTATTAGGATCTGCATACCAATTCACATGCAATCATAAGCAAACACTAATGAGATCTAGCCTAGCATGTTAAAGATAAGCAAAACACAATAACCAATCAAACAATAAGACATATTGAAAGATTAAAAAAAGAACTTCACTATATTGAAACAAGCAAGTAAGGAAGGTACAAAAGGGTTGAGAAACCCTAAAATACTCCAAAAGTCAGCTACAAGTTGTTCTCTACCGAACTCCACTCCTAATATGCTCTATAAAACCCTAAATTCGAGTTTGTATTTATAAGAAAAGGAACCGCGACGGTGTTGCAAGTAATCCTGACGCTGTCCCGCAAAGAATCTTCTAGGGTTTCATTATGACGGCTACAGTCCAGACGCCGTCACACATTCTTCTGACGCAGTCGCTTGATCATCCAGACGGCGTCGCAAGTAATCCTGACGCCGTCTCCACCTTCTGTAAGCAATTCTTAAAGCCTTCATTGTGTAAAGTTGCACTCTTGTCTCGTTTCTTCCAAAATAGAGCCCAAGTCACGTGTATTTCCTCCAAATGTCTTCCAAGTGCTAAAATGAAAAAAGAACCGATTAAGCACATATTTTAAGCATTTTTGCATGATTATAGGGGTTAAATGACCCTGAAAAAGTGTGTAAAATTACACCTCATCAAATACCCCTACACTTGGGATTTGCTTGTCCCCAAGCAAATGAGCTTTTCTACCTAGACAATAGCAATGTCGGGGGCATTTAACTTACTCTTTAAAGCAATTCATGGCACAACCAATTAGACCTCGTAACTAGAAGCACGGAAATTATACACTAGCACCTCACAATAAGTGTTTGGATTCTCTCTTTCTCGCATGTGTATAATGAATTATAACAATATGGAAAACGGAAAATTTAACACTCATTACCTGTCATAACATACTAATTACCATAGGCTTGATAAATGATCAAACCTCTACCGCTAGGCGTAAGTACTAAAAGTTACTATCAAAGAGGTCTTTAAAGGGTTGTGGTGTGTAGGTGTAATATGATAAACATGGAAACAGAAATGGATGGGAAATATTTAGGGAGTGACTTTTTGGGTGAATTTGGGGTGAAGTGGTGAGCTAATTATTTATAAGAATACACGCTGATTTGGTTGCTAAGCCAAAGACTCGACCACTTGGACTAAGATATACAAACCCTACACAACTTTACATCAAACTCTTTCTTTTTTATTTTCTTGACTTTATGATAAACATAAACATAACATAAGCAAATGGCAGCCCGTACATTTTTTTTCTCTTTTTTTGTACACTTTTGCCCTGCCATTGCTTAAACATACTAATACTTCACATGGGATTTATAGATACACCCATACACTTGAACTTTTACATACTTGATATATGAACTAATCTAATGACCCGAATTTAGGTAGATCAAAATAACATAGAGACTATCAAACAAATATTGGGATATTGACTTAACTTTTCTACCCCATTCTTTCGCAAAATAAATACTACTATGAATCCTAATTGTCCCAAAACTGTATTTACAAGGATAAGGACTTAGCAACCGTGTACTCAAATAATTAACTTGGGTTAAAAAATAATGTACTAAAAACGAGTACATACAAGGTAGGCTAAGGCGATTTAGGTGTAACAATTGGTTGTGGGGTTTAAACAATATTCTTCATTAATAATCCAGAGTCCACCGGAAAATTATGAGAACCGTGAAAAGAAAAGGCTCGAAGGGTTGTATTAGGGGAATTCTGCACTAAAAATGAGTGCATGGCAAGGGTGTGGGATAGTTATATAGTCGAAGTGACCATAATAACAATTACATGTTTAAAACATGGGTTAATCCTAGTGCCTCTTATCATTTAGCAAATCCTAATACTCACTATGCGGTCTCGGGATGCATCACTAAAGCAAGTTCTAGAATTTAATACACTACCTGTACACTCTCATATAATTTAAAACCGATACCAATGCTCCAGAAAAGGCGACATAATTACACATGCACGGACACATCTATGAACTAAAGATCTAGGGGTAAACCTCACAATTTCGGGTTGAATTTTTTTTTAGTTGTAGGGTTTTTGTGCTAATCATATAATTCTCTATCCAATGAGACACTACTAGTACTTAGTTTCACCGGTATATCCTATAAAACTTTTAATTTTGGGTCAAAATTACCTTCTACGCTATGTTTCGATATATTACTTATTATTTTAGGGACAAAGCAAAGACAAATGAAGGAATAGTTTCTAAGGATTTAATTTCCCCCTTACACTTATTACGAACATTGTCCCCAATGTTCTACAAAGTACCCGTAAACGAATAAAGGGAAAAGAAAAAGAGCGAAAGAAACTAGTACTCCCCTAGTTTTTCTCAATAAGGAGAAGAAACAAATGATCCTGACTAAATCGTCATCCATGAATCGTCACTTGAAACTCATAAGAACTACCCGGCTTGTCTCATCAAATCTAACTTTCCAATCAAAACAGATACAACTAACCTAAGCGTAAAATCGGAACAACTATACCTAGCGTAAAATTGACAGAACAATAAATACAACTATATGATTTAGGGCTTTTGACTCTACGAAAACAAATAAAGGATATGATGAATGTGTTAATGTAATTGTGGTTTTCTGCAGGTTTTAAGCAAGTTACAAATTCCAAAAATTATACAAAATTTTCAAAAATTAAAAAAATACGAATTTTACTGTAGTAGGGTGGTGACGCCGTCTCCACCTACTGTAAAAAAAAATTTCTTGAAAAATTTCTGCACACAAGTCTCATTAGTAATTCCTGCAAAAAATTCCTGCAAAAACCACATAATTTATTAGCACAATCATATGACTCAAACAAACACACAAGAAGTAAATTAATCTAAATTATTTATTTAACATGTTTGAAATGGTTCTTATAAACCGGATATTTCCCTACACTTATTATGCAAAATACCTTTGATTGAGATTAAGACGAACTTAAAAACAAAATAAAGCATGATTACAAAATTATTTTCAAACAATTAAAATAAACAATAAAGAATAAAAACACATGATACACCTAATATGCAAGAATTGAAATATTAGGTTGCCTCCAAATAAGCGATTGTTTTTGTTCGAGTCACGAGCCTGACTCTACCCTTATTTAACAGTCAAAAGGGAGGGTTCCCCTACATTTAAATAATTCAATAGGAAAGGGTTTCCCTTACACTTAATGCAAGTTGAGGGTGATCGTATACGGTTCACACAACCATTGTGGTGAGAAGGATCCATATGTTGAAAAAATGGTCGTTGAATTATATGCTCCAATTGGTGTGTTTCTTTAATCCTACCCTTTTCTAACTCTTTTGGTTCCATGGGTAAATTAAGTCCTCCCAAGAAATCATTTTCTATCACCTCCAAATCAGAAAAATCGACACCTAGGGATCCACTTTGTCCTAATAAACCCGGTTTAAACCCATAATGTTTCTTAGGGTCATCTAGGTATGTGTGATAATAGCAATACACATCCCTAGGGTAGAAAGATGTTGCGTGAGGTGAAGGCGGTGTATGAATGGTTAAGTGATCAACTACCTTCATCCTAAAACTTTCTGGACTATTTGGTTTGATGGGTGGTTCGGGGCCTCTTTCTTCTCCTAGACTTACATCTAAGGATGGACAATTACGTAAGGGATTTGGTTGAGGCTCCAGTTCATCAAAACTAGGAACTTCCCTAGAACTAAGAGGAATGTCATGATTACAAGTCCATGTCCACTACGTGAAATCTCAAAAGTCTTTAACTTCCTCATTAACCTTACATTTTTTTCCCGATCCTAGGGATAGACTTAGTTCATTTGCTAATCCTAGGACATCTTCAGTCTCTTCTAATAATCCTACATTAAGCTTTTTAAAGAGATTCAATGGGATTAAATTCACACATTGTTAGCCTTACTATTTTATAAAGCTGGCGTCTTACACGTGAATTGGACTAGACTTGGACACTACGTATCACGCAGGGGTTATTTATGTAAACTAGAAATAGTTTGCCTTTTCTTTCTAGTATAAAATACCCTCATGGCTCTCCATGAGGGGTGGTTGGTAAATCATTTGTATCTTTCTCATTCTAAGCTAATATTACATCTTTTTCATCCACCATCTCTCTACGTTCTCTCACTAGAAACACCATGCTTCATCTTTGTTTCTTTGATCAACTAAGACCCCGGAATAGGGTAAATCCCTAGTCTAAAAATGGTATCCGAGCCAAGGCCGGAATTAGTGTTTGTCGTTTGTTTTTTTGTGTGTTTCGTGGCTTATTTATAAGCATAAGCCCACGGCTTGGTTGGTGTTGGCTTATTTGGTACAAAAAGCTTGAAGCTTTCTTCCTTCTATAGTTTGTAGCTTATTGTTACATGCTTTTAATAGATTATAACAACACCAAACTTCTTTTAAAGTTTCTTTGAAGCTTATTGGGATCGAACTCCTCAAACCGGACAAATAAGCTTATTTCAAGCTTATTTGTTGTTGTTTTCGATCATCAACTTGTACTTTCTTAACCCTTGTGCTTATTAGAAGCTTATTGAAGACTCAAAATAGCTTTTTGAACTTCAAAAATCTGGGTTTGATTATGAAGCTTGTAGTTTGTGTACAAGGTATGAAGTTTGCAGTTTGTGGAATGAATCTTACGGTTTGTGCAAAATGGATTCTTGCGGTTTGTGCAAAACATGAATCTTGCGGTTTGTGTTGATTACAGGAGTGGATCTTAGTTGACTTTGGTGTAGCAATTTATATCAACACTTTTTTGGAGGGAGAAAAGTGCATTTTTGGGTCTTAATTGATTTTGGTGCTACGGTTTCGACTTCGTAAAAGAGATAAAGTGTATGCTTCAGGACTGTAATGCTTCCTAAGTGAGACGATGTTGATGATATCCCTCCCACAGAGTATCCTAAATGAGAAAGGAGGTCTTTGAGAAGACTAGTGTATTAATTCTTATCAGTCTCAAGGGTGTCTGTTTGGGAGGGAGCTGAATAAATCAATACTGCACAAGAAGTTCAAAGCAGAATTCATATCAAAGCTAAAGTATTCAGAAGAGGGAACTTCAAGGATGACAAATGAGAAGCAGATTCCAAAAACCTTTGACATGACCAAAAGTGGAAGAAAATGAAGTTTTTTCAAGGACTTGAGCTAATTAGAATTCGAGCTGACATAAGCGTATAAAGAAAGTTTTTTAAAGACAATGTCAGAGTTCATGAGCAGAAATCCAATCAAGACTGAGATCATCGGTAGAGAAAACTTTTAAGTCATCTCAGCAGTATGTTACTAAATTAAAATTATATTTTCATCTACAAGCTAAAAGAAATAAAGTTAGAGTTATTCAAGTTGATCAAGATCCATGAAGACAATCTCAAGGAATATGGACTTCATTTCTTATCATTTTACTTTTATTTTTGCTGTAGGAAACATTGTAACCAATTCCGTGTGACAACCATCTTGGAGAAAAGAATGTTAGCCTTACTATTTTGTAAAGTTGGCATCTTATACGTGAATTGGACTGGACTTGGACACTGCGTACCATGCAGGGGTTATTTATGTAAACTAGGAATAGTTTGCCTTTTCTTTCTAGTATAAATACAGCTCATGGCTCTCCATGAGGGGTGGTTGGTGAATCATTTGTATCTTTCTCATTCTAGCTATATTAATTCCTTTTATACTCTCTCTCCTACTTTCTCTCACTCAGAAACAACAAGTTTCATCTTTGTTTCTTTGATTAACTAAGACCCCACGAATAGGTGAATCACTAGTCTTACACATATGACCTAAATCGGTTAAGGTATCAAAAGGCTTGAAGTCCCCTAGTCTACAAGGTACGATGAATAATCTGAAATCCTTCATTTTTTGGCGCTATACTTTGAATAAATTCGGACCCGTTTTTGCCTAGTTCCAAACTTACTATATATTTGTCTAATAGGGCGTCGTAGATTGGAACATGAGCTAGAACTTCAAGAACCGGTAAGTTAAGATGCAAATCATATAATCCATCTTTTGATGCTATTCCTTCGGGTTCTTTTGGTTTTGGTGTTTCAATCTCATTGACCGTTAAAGTGTTGACTTGTAGTTGGTCTTTTTGAATGTTGGTAGTAGATTTAAAACACGTTTGGATAGCATTGACCGATTTAAACAAATTAGAGGAACTTTGAGAATCCCTCGTTGGGTAAGAACGAGCATACGAGGTTGAATTAGGGGTTAACTTCGGGTTCTTTATCGTGTCGTTGGGAGTGCTCTCGTCATTCGGTCATTAAATGCCTTCAATAGAGTGTCAAATTTGTTGGTAATCTCGCTTTGATGTTGTATGAAATCGGCTTCAAACCTAGCTATCTTAGCGTCTTGAGATGCCATAAAGTTAGACAACAATCCTTCGAGACTTCTTTGATTAAAATTTTAAGGATTGTTTTTGAAGGATCGGTTCGGGAACGAACCGCTGATTGAAAAAAAACATTTGTGTATTTGAAAAATTGTTTTGAGAATTTTAAGGTTGCCTCCACCTAAGGTTTGGGTGACTTTTCCATGACGGATTATAGGTGTCACCAAGGTTATTTTGATCGGGTTTGAAAGTGTACCACTTACCTCCCGCTTCATCGGTACGCAAGGATGCATAGTCAACAAATGCTTGCTCAGGATTCTCCATACAATATTGACTGTCGTGAGGACCACTACAAATCTCGCATGAAGAAGTGATTTTATTCACTTGAATGGGCTGGTTAGGAGCAAGGTGAGCTTCCATCAAGTGTTGGACTTGATTTTCAAGCTCGATGAGACAACGATCGGATGTACTCGGGACATCTTAGGGCATAGAGATTGCCTTGACCAGTTTAGCAAAGTCTCTTGGATCATTCCAAATTTTGTTGTCATAGAGGGCGAGGTCCTCCAATAATGCCCAAGATTCTTCGTTGTTTTTATCACATAACTTACCACCGGCTGCTTGATCGATGGTTTGTCTTGTGATGGGATTCGCATGGTTATAAAAGATTTGGATTTGGAGCCAAAGATTAATTCCATGATGAGTGACTTTTTGGAGTAAGTCCTTGAAACGAGTTCATGCTTTAGAGAGAGATTCACCTTGGCGTTTTTGGAACATCAATATGTCGTTACAAAGTTTAGAAGTCCTTCCTGGTGGAAAAAATTGAGCAAGGAAACGATTAGTGAGATCCTCTCAAGTGGAGATGGATCCCGCGGGGAGACGCTTAAGCCAATTGCTAGCTTGATCTCGAATGGAAAATTAAAATAAATGCAGGCATGTCCTTTCCTTATTATTACCATTAAGGTCAAGTGAGTCCACAAGTTTTTGGGTAATTCAATCATATCATCTATCTTATGGGTCTCCTCATAGAAAATTTTCTTCCAAAGTTGATAAGATCTCAAAGGAGGTTCATCACTATTTGGTGCAAAAAGCGAGCCTTTCTTCAAGGTTTTAGCTAACCATCTTAATTTATCTAAGTCAGAATAATTATAACTACACATTTTAAATGACAACTTTATTTACAACATAAACACTAGGGTTTTTTTGAACAAAGAGAACAAAGAAAATATAGACTACAAGAAAGCTAATAATAAGAAATTAAAATCTCACTTGAAAGGATTCAAGCGAGTAGACATAAGGCAAATAAAATTCAAAACCTATACTATTCCCTCGCAGCGGAGCCAAAAACTTTGACGAGGTGGCAAAACTTCACTAAGTTTTACAACTCCCTAGGCAGTGTACCTAACCGTTGTAGTGTAGTATAGGCAAGACACAAGGGTTGTTACCGTTCTCTAAGGGAATAGTGTGTGAAGGTCCGAACTAAATGTAACTAAGGTCTATAGGTTGAAAGAAGAATATTTTTGTATTTTAATATTTTATGAAAGCAATTTAAATCTCGGGTTTAAAAGGGGTTTGTTTTAAACTAATTATCTAATAATTAAACTAATCTATTGCGGAGAATTCGTATGATAAAAGAG
>BQNB010024907.1:37644-60213 GCA_026074375.1 Tanacetum coccineum
TTGTAAAAGTATGTAAAGTATGGGATGATTGGGAAGTTGACCGTTACGGGAACACCAACTTAGGTTGTTGTTTTTGATCTATGATCAAGACGTGTGTATATAGTTGTGTCTTTATCATGGTAACGGTCGGGAAAAAGTGTCTACCAACTTGTACCTTATATGTTTGGACTTAGTCTATTTGTTTTGTGAATTTTATTTAACAACAATTTATTTCCCTTTCCTGATCATTAACCTTAGGTTTTACTCAAATGAGGATGTGATCGAGTCATGCATCACGGACACGAGACAGAAAAGAGTGTACAAGAGCCAAGGATTTGATAGCAAGAAAGGTTAAAAGTCATCTCCAGTCAACCCTTGGTCAACAAAAATTAACTCACTAAATGACAAATCCCAAAAATACCCAAAACAGCCCTCATTGTTAAACATATTTCAAAAATAACCCT
The DNA here is from genome assembly GCA_026074375.1 of Tanacetum coccineum. NCBI lineage: Eukaryota > Viridiplantae > Streptophyta > Magnoliopsida > Asterales > Asteraceae > Tanacetum > Tanacetum coccineum. The sequence continues at coordinate 38,088 of BQNB010024907.1, forward strand.
AAAACCCTAACACCATTATCTTTTTATTAATAAAAGATAACGGTCGTTAACCTCCTTATAAAACCCAAATCCAAAACCTGTTAACCATAACCCAAGCCCGAAACCAATTTACCCAGGCCCAATCTTTTGTATAAGCCTAAAAGTCAAGAATTTTTACCCTGGGTCAAAGATAGTCAAAACAAACACAAACACACCCTTATAAAAATGAGCGGGAAATTTTGTTACCACTATTCATTGTCTTCTCCGTTTAACCTAGCGTCAAAAAACAAGGGGTAAATCAAAATTGACAGCGTGGAAGAATAATTCAAGTACCAAGCAGTGATGTGGCAGAGTTTTACATCATGAGAGTCTCTCATTGGTTGAAACCCACAAGGAATGCCACGGTGGATTGCAAGAAAACACACCAATGACAAGAATTTTGCACTAAAACACTTGCAAAAGAAGCACAGAGGTCTGACACACGGATTGCCACGCTGGCAATCCGTGTGCTCCAAAATCAATCCAACGGACAAGAGTTAAGATCCAATGATTGCAATTAAAGGAAGGGCTAGGATGAATGGGAGCGTATAACAGACTCAAGACCTAGAAGCATCATTTGAAGGCTATAAATACAAGCTCACGCCTCACACACATCATCTTCTTTTCCCCTTTTTTTTAGTTTTTAGTAGCTTAAGTAATTTTTCATTTAAATGTAATTTGCTATTAAGCTTTTGTAATTTCAATTTCAAAGTTTTGTAACTCAGTTTTTAGTTAATGAAATCAAAGTTTACTTTTACATAATCTGTTTTTTTTACTTATAAGCTTTTAAAATTCCAACTGCTTTTTGCTAACTGTTTCAAAAGCTCTTCATAAGCTCTCATTAGCTCTTTGAGTCTCTAAGCTCAAATTGAGCTCATAATAAGCATCTAATCTATTTAAACTCTTAAAATCAGATAAATACCTTTGCTAAATGGATTTTGAGCTTTTGGATGATAAGCTTACAATGAAAGAGCTTATTGGACTTTACTAGCTTATCCTTGTGATAAGCTAGAGCTTGTAGACAGCTCCTTGAGCATTTATAAGCCTTTGTTTAGCTAAGGCATTTGTAAGTTCCAATTTACTCTTTCTGTCTTAATTTTCTAGCTTAATAGTTGCTTATTTTGCTTATGAGCTTGCTTATTTGTGCTTAATACTATTTCATTATGCTTATTAAGTAATTTTGATTATATGTTTTTGAGTTATATAGTTTAGATCTTAGTTTTCTTAACTTTGTTTTTTTTAATCTGTCAAAAAACCAAAAAAAATAGAATAGTTAGTAGCTTATTGATTATGGCTTATTTGATTTTTGTTATATGTTAATAAGGTCTATTAAAAGTTATTTGACATCTGGTATTTGATTCTAGTGTTTTAAATCTAATTGCCATAAGTCTAAAATGGATTTGAGTAAGTTTAAGGGGGTGTTTGGGTCAAACAATTCTGGCTCATGTTAGAATTGTTTGATACCATTTAGCCTCTTGATTTCACTTTAAATCTCAAGTTAGGTTTATAAGAGTAATAATTTTAAGAGCTTGTTAGTTTAATTTTGCTTTTAACCTAGATATCTAATTGATAGGTCAAATCTGTTAGTGTAGGTAATCATTTTTAAGCTCATCTGGTCTCTTGTTGTTTTATTGCATCATTTGCTTCTATTGTTGTGTTTTCAAAGATGTTTAGAGCAAAAATTGTAGCCTACACTGTCTAGTTTGAATTATGTCAACTGCATCAGTAGGTGAAATTGCTAAATAGCCTTTTTCAAGTTTGATTATCAGAGGGATAAAGTAAGAGTTAAGGTTTGATTTTTAGCACACAAGTAGATCTTAGGCTAGTTATCATCTGTTTCAACTTAGTTTTAAAAAAGTAGCTTAATTAGATATCTGTTTTTAGCTTTTAAAATTGCATTTTGTCTTTTTAATTTCAAAATGAAGATCAGCATGTTCTGAGTAATAAGTCTGTTTTCAAGGAGCTTTTTCAATAAGCAATTGTTTTCAAAAATCCTTCTCAAAAGTGTGTTTAAGTAGCTAGTTGGTTATAGTTAAAGCTTGTATAAGAAATTTTGTCTTAAGTTTCCATTTGAGTGCTTAAAAAATAAGCAAAAAGTCTGCTTGAGAGACTGTTTGGTTTAAAGTTTTTATTCAGGGCTTAATGTGATTTTTAGCTTATGGCTTATCACTTGATGCTTATTTCTTTTCAAAATAGCTTATTAGATTAGACTAAGAATAAAAAGTAGCTTTTTGTCCAAGTTTTAGCTTTTGATAGTTTTTGAGCTTATTAAATTTAGAAAAACACCAAAAACATAGTTAAGTATTTCTGTCATATCTTTAAGCAATTTCTAGCTTATTAGTGGCTTTTCAGATATAAGTGTTTTTATAAAAGGTGTTTATTTTTAGCTTCTTTACAACTTTTCTTTTATAAGTTTTCAAAAATAAAAAAAATTGCAAAAAGCAAGGCCTGGGACTCGAACCCACGACCTTGCCTTCACACACACACTCACTTACCATTGTGCTTCAATAGCTCATCTGTCATCTATTCTTTCCATTTTCCTTTTAACACATTTTTGAGTTTCTATTTTTTATAAAAGTCGTAGCTTATTAGGACTTTTTCCCAGCTTATTAGCTAAGCTGGGCTTCTGCTTTTATTTTTCTTAAATTCCTTGCATCATTTAGGACTTTTTGTGATTTTTTTGGATTTTTCGCATTCATAGTTTAATTCTTATCATTTTTCTTAGTTTAAAATTTTCGAAAATCAATAAAAAATAGAAAAATAATTTTTAAAAATACAAAAAAATAGTTTTCAGATTTAGAATAATTACTTTAAGGTTTACAAGCTTTAAAATCATTTTTTCCATTTTTAGATTTTAAATTTCATTTTTAAGCTTTTTAAATTAGTTTTATAAAATAGGATTTAAATATAAAAAATGTTTAAAATAGTTTTCTGAGTTCTTATCGTTTCTTAGATTTTTCTAAAGTTTAAAATCATTTTTTAGAATTTTTAGGAACTAATTTGTCATTTTCTAGGATTATTAATCATTAAATTAGCTTTTTATTCATAAAAAAATTCAAAAATAATCAAAAAAATAATTTTCTTTTTCTTAACATTTTCTTTTATCTTAATTTAGGTTTAAAAATTAAATTTGCATTCATAGGCTTAAAATTTAGTATAGTTGCTTATTTGTTGCGTTTTCTTCGTTCCCGTTATTTGTTTTCGTGCTTAATTGTTATCGTTTGCTTATTTTAATGGTTTTTAATTCATAGAAATAGATAATCAAATCAATCTTTGATTCCATTCAAATCATTGTCCAAATTACAAACGTGGTTTCAATTTCATAAATCATTGGGGAATAAAGACCCCGGGGGATGGGAATCAGACTTCTTCAGGTTAATATACGTATTGTATTATTATATATAATTGTGAGAATTTTCCTTTCTTCCTTTGTCCTCAAGGGTAGTTTGGTAATCGATAAATTAGGCAAAGTTCGTTGGTATTCTACGGCTTTATCCCTATATTTTTTCATTTCTTACAACATATAAACACACACTCTCTTATACAACTCTCTCTCCCCCATATCTTCCGGCAACCGCCGGCCACCACTCGACCACTGCCGCCGCCGTCGCCGGCCGCCGGAAAACTTTTCCGGCGAGTTTTCCGGCCAACACCAAAGATGCTCCTCTTCACCGGATCTACTCGATCCATTATACCACGCGCCTCCACGCGCCATTTCTTTTCCTCACCGGCTGCCTCAGCCGCTGCCATCCCCACCTTCCCCTCACCTCCACCCCGTCACAGCCGTCATCATCATCGTCATCCAGCCCCACCACCGCAACACCACTAAGGGTGCATGTGGTTTTGTCCCCGACACCAAGGGTGGGTTCGTTTCGTGTTCAATGCCCGAAAGGGGTGCGTTTGCTTCATGAATGATTCACTAGGCTGCGTTTGGTTTGATTAGAACCTGAGAGGGTGTGTTCGGTTTAAAAACGCAGTAGGTGGGTTGTGTTTTCCTTGAGCAGGGTGCGTTCGGTTTAATGACAGCCAGGGAGGGGCATTTGGTTTGTTGTGTTTTCAACAGATAGGGTGCGTTGGTGTTGGGACAAATTACAAACGACTAAGTGTCGTTTCTGCTGTTAGAGATGTTCGTTTCTGCTGATAGCATTAAGTCGTTCCTGCTGATAGTTCAAGTAACATTCCTGCTGATTATGTTTCTGCTGGTCATGTGACCGTTCCTGCTGACAGAGATAGAATCTGCTGTTTGTTATTTATAGACGTAATTAATGTAATTAAGGAGTTATAGTTATATTCTAGTATTATCTCATTAATATAGGAATGAGATAAATTAGGAAGAGATTGAAATTGATGTATATCTCTTACGAGATTTTAGTTTTCTTGTTGACCAATTTAGGGTTTCTTCTCTATAAAAGAAACCTTTAGCATTAGGGATTGGCACGCATTGAAAATTAGAAAAACAATTTGTTATCAATAGAAAGATCCATAGAGGATCGTTGTTCATATAGTTGTTCTTCTTTATTGAATTGTTTAGTTTCCGCCTAAACATTTGCTAGAGTCTCTCACGTATGTGCTTGTGATTACATAAGTACCATACAACCACAAAGGCTAGAAGATCTATCTAGTACCAGATCCTAACAAGTGGTATCAGAGCCTGGAGAGAGCCTCTGATAAAGAAGAATCACGTTTTACCACATCAAAACTTTGTTTCTCTAATCTTGAGTTATGTCAGAACCCATGCCGTCTATACCTACTCAATCACCATTTACTTATCCTAACCCTAATCCATCTGCTTCACCTTCATTCACTCAAGATGATACATCTGATTCTTTCATACCTGAACCCACACAACCGATCCCTACATACACTCAACCTGCTTTCTCACAACCTGCTTTCTCCCAACCGAATCAATCTTTCTTTTCACAACCTGCTGTTCATTTCACTCAACCTTCTCAGACCAACCCTAACAATGTCCAGTCACAACAGTTTCAACAGTTCCAAACAGCCACTATCTCTGCCAACAATGCAAAATTTCCTTATCTAGAGAAGGAAAAATATGAGATATGGGCTATGAAGATGGAGTACTGGATACAGAATGCTGATCATAATCTTTGGAGGATTGTTCAGCAAGGAAACAGTCCAAAGAGGTTGGGAAAAGATGCAAAAGGAAATACAATTGTTCATCCTCCTGTTTCTCTTGATGAACATGTTGCTGTACAAAGGGAGAATAAGGTGAGAACCTTGTTGCTTCAGGCTTTACCTGAAGATCATATGCCCGATTTTCATCATTATGATGATGCAAGGGATATATGGTTGGCAGTTAAGGCTAGGTTTGGTGGGAATGAAGAATCAAAGAAGATGAAGAAGACTATGCTCAAACAGCAGTTTGCAGAATTCTCTGTGACAGAAGAAGAAGGCCTACACAAGGGTTATGACAGGTTTCAGAAGATTCTGAGTCAGTTGAATCAAGTGCAGGCAAGGCCAGACAATGATGACATCAACCTGAAGTTTCTAAGAGCCCTTCCTTCTTCGTGGTCGCAAGTTGCTTTGGCATTAAAAACAAGAGGTGGCCTTGAGTCAATGAGTTTTGATGACCTGTATAACAAACTAAGGTCACTTGAACTTGATGTCAGAATTGGTCATAGTTATGGTGTGAAAGTTGCTGCTGCTCCCACTCATTCTGCTTTCATTGGAACTGCTTGTTCTGGCTCAAAGCCTACTTATTCTGATCAGCAGCGTATTGTTCCATCAGTTTCTCAGACTTCTGGTCGTTCTGATAACGTAATGGAATGTGTTCTGCATTCTTTTGTTGCTGAGAATGAACAAGATCAAGATATGATCTATGAAGACTTTGACCAGGTTGATCAGTTGGAGATGGAAGAAATGGACTTAAAGTGGCAAATGGCTATGCTCTCTTTGAGGATTAACAGGTTTGAGAAGAAGGCAGGACGAAAGATGAACTACAACAATCAGCAGCCTGCCAGATTTGACAGAAGGAAAGTTAGATGTTACAAATGTCTTCAATTGGGACATTTTGCTAGGGAGTGTAATGTGAAGACAGTTGATGATAAGGCTAGGTATTCTGCTTTTAAGGTCACAGAAGTTAAGACAGACGAACCAAAAGCTTTGGTCTCCGTTGATTCCATGGTGAATTGGTCAGATCATGCAGCAGAAAACACGACTGGTGAAGTTGAGAAGGTATATGGGATGATGGCTGGACTTCATGCTGATAGTGCTGATGCTTCTGATGCTGCTGCTGAGTTTGCTATGATGGGGATTTCTCCTAAGGTACAAAATTGTCCCCTTGGTTGTGATTCTAAGATTAATGATCTTAATCATATGTATAATAATCTTGATAGATTGTATAATGATTGTTACATTAAAGTTCAGGCATATCAGCATGCTGTTAAAACATTAGAATCACAAAAAGATTGGTACCATAAAACTCAGATTGCATTAGAAGAAAAGATTAGGGTTTTATCTGCTAATCTAGAAAACACCACTAACACACTGAGTTATACTGAAAAATTACATGATCAGGCACAAAATGAAAAGAAAGAATGGGAAGTTAAGTATGAAGCAACATTAGCTAGATTTGATAAGTGGAAGGAGTCTTCCAAGAACTTGAAAAAGTTGATAAATAGCTCTACGTCTACAAGAACTAAAATTGGCCTAGGATTTCAAGAGTACTTTGGAGTAGATGAAGTGTTTGATTTGTCCACACCTAGTGTCTTTTACCCAGACCCTGTTGAGAAGGAGGTTAAACCTCTTTACTCAAGGTTTGTCAAGGCTGGGGAAATGCATGCTGTTCCTCCTCCTATAACTGGAACTTATATGCCCAGCCCATACCAGTCTGACATAGAGGAAACACAGGTAAGTTATGGTTCAAAGTCTGATAACAAAACTTCTGATACTATTTCAGAATCTAATGACTTTGTCTCTTGTGATAACAGTGACAAGTCTTCAGACTCAGAGACCTATGCATCCTGTGATTCAAGCCTCAAGACCAAGACCAAAGACTTCCCACCTGCTGTTGATATCCAGACTTTGCCAGAGTCTGATGTTGAAGACCCAAATTCCACTACTGGCAGTCCTAGTTTTTCTTGTTCGGAGAATGTAAAATCTCCTAGGATTATTTGTAATAAAAGTGGAATGAACAATAGGAATGTGTGTAAAAACAATTTTGTGCGTGTTAAGAAATGTTTTGTTTGTGGTAGTAAATTGCATTTGATTAAAGATTGTGACTTTTATAATTGTGTAGACTCTGTCCCTTGTAAATCTAAAGCAGCATCTGTTCCTGCTGGTAGTAGGAATTCGTCAGCATCTGTTACTGCTGATGGATCTGATCCTGCTGCTAGTAGAAACAGACCAGCAGTCAATTCTGCTGATTAGGACCACATCACTGGCTGGTCGGTCCTTAAAAGACCAGCAACTGTTTCTGCTGGTAGACCAGTTTCTGCTGGTTGGCTTAATCCTGCTGCTAGACCATATTTCAGACCATCATCTGTATATTTTAATAATATGTATTTGCCTGACTTATATGACCCTATGTATATGAATAAGGGACGACGGGGTACTGCTGTTAAGACCTCAGCAGGTTACTCTTGGAGGAATAAAAGACCACATTTTTGGGGTTCCAAGAGTAATGGTGGATCTCATCAATCCACATGGTTTCACACTTAATGATCCACAAGGCAGGCTCAAGTCAGAATTGGCTTGGGTCTCTCAAGTGTACTAATAGTTTTGTTGTATGATTTGTAGGGTGATCCTAGTACAGATAATGACATAGGTATAGTTGACAGTGGTTGCTCAAGAAGTATGACAGGAAACAAGGAAAAACTTGATGATTTTGTGCAGATCAAGGGAGGCATTGTCAAATTTGGAGGTGGAGATGGTAGAATATCAGGAAAAGGCACCATACGGACTTCAAAGCTTGACTTTGAAAATGTCTACTATGTTGAAGAGCTGCAGCACTTTAACTTGTTCTCTGTATCACAAATCTGTGATAAAAAGAACAAAGTTCTCTTCACAGACACTGATTGTTTGGTGCTTTCAGAAGAATTCCAATTGCCTGATGCACGTCAGGTGGTACTCAGAATTCCTAGGAAACATGATCTCTACACATTCCACATCTCAGACCTGCAACCAGAACAAAAGGTTACTTGTTTAGTAGCAAAAGCATCCTTAGATGAATCCACCAGATGGCACAGAAGGATGGCTCATGTGAACTTCAAAACAATCAACAAGTTAGCTAAGGAAGGTCTGGTTGATGGGTTACCTCTCAAGGTGTTCACCAATGAACACAACTGTGTTGCTTGCAACAAAGGAAAGCAACATAAGGCTTCCTATAAGCATATTTCTGCTGTGAGACTTATTACTGAAACTCTGCAATTGCTGCATATGGACCTTTTTGGTCCTACCAATATCAGGAGTATTGACCAGAAATACTACTCCTTAGTGGTTACTGATGACTTTAGCAGGTTTTCTTGGACTTTCTTTTTGGGTACTAAGGATGAAAATTTTGTGTCCTTAAAGACTTCATGTGCTTAATAGAAAAACCAGCTGTAATAAAAAGGTTAAAGGAATTAAGGGTGTGATAATGGACAGAGTTCAAAAAATGCAAAACAAACTTATTAAACTCTGTGGGGTTCAAGGGAATTAGAGGGACTACTAGCAATCCTGTAGAACCCCACAACAAATGGGGTTGTGAGAGGAACAAATAGGACTCTTATGGAGGCTGCTAGAACCATGTGCAGACTCTTTAAAATTACCTACCATGTTTTGGACTGAGCTGTTAGACGGCTTGTTATATTTTAAAATACAGGTGTCTATTACTAATCCCCATAATAAAAAACACCTTATGAAATTGTTTACTGGGAAGGTTCCTCAGGATAAGTCATATTAAACCTTTTGGGTGTCACGATAACTTATCCTTAACCAAGTGACTATTTGGGAAAATTTAAGGGTAAAGCTGATGAAGGTTATCTTGTTGGGTATGCTTCCAATAGCAAGGCCTATAGGGTTTATAATCTACCAAACAAAGGGAAGTGGAAACCTGAATCTGAGAGTTTTTAGAGATAAAACCAATGTTCAGGGAATTGGTCATTGAGTGGTTATTTGACCCTTGACTATTTAAACTGATTCACTAGTATACTCGTTTTAAAACTGACACACTGCAGGTACACAAGAAACTTAACATAAATGCAGGTACACAAGATCATGACTCAGATCAGAGTAGATAATAAAAAAACGAGCAAGTGATAGGGTGGTTCCTTTATTTCCTTCCTAATAGTTTTTTCAGGTCCTTCATCAAGCAATGGTCCTAGTGTTATGGAACGCAATGCAGATTATGCAGAAGAGCTTGCTAAGCTTCAAAGACAAGAATATGAAGCTAAGGACGCAGCTGCACGATATGGTTATTTGTTCTCACAAGCAACAGCAGAAATACTATGTCAAGCTGAAGCTGAAATTCGAAACCAAGGTGTTTCTGCTGTTAGGGATCCTGCTGGCATTGATTCTGCTGTTAGGGATCCTGCTGGCATTGATTCTGCTGTTAGGGATACTGCTGCCATTAATTCTGCTGGTGATGAATCTGCTGGAAGTCCTTCTGCTGGTAGTGATCCTGCTTGGTTGTAGTAATCCTGCTGATAGTTCTCAACCTGCTGGTAGTTTTGAACCTGCTGATGAGAGCAATCCTGCTGTCAGTTCATCTGTTTCTGCTGACTTCATCCCTGTATATGCTGATGAGTCTACACTTCCTCCTGGTCAATCATTGGGCTCAAGTGCAAACACCACACGTTTTCCACTCCCTTCTGATGTGTGCATGGATCAACTCTCATCTGGCATCTTCACATCTTCCTCGTATGATGATTTTCGTGCTACTCTTACAAATTTAGCACCTGCTGTGGAAGTGAATCCAGTTCCTACAAAAAGGGTGAACACAATTCATCCTCAGTCTCAGATTCTTGGTGATCTTGCGTCTCCTGTTATGACAAGAAGCCGAGCTCAAAAATCCAAGTTTGGTGAAAGTGCTTTCATTGGATATATTCAAAATCAACAAAGGACCTCAATTCATACAGATCCAACTTATTGTCTGTTTGGCTTGCTTCCTTTTCTCAGTTAGAACCAACCAGTATAGGAAGCCACTTGAGGATCCTGATTGGGTTGCTGCTATGCAAGAAGAGATGCAACAGTTCATCAATCAGCAAGTATGGAAACTTGTCCCTTTACCTGATGGCAAACATGCAATAGGGACAAAATGGATTTTGAAGAACAAGCGGGATGCCAGAGGAATAGTTGTAAGGAATAAAGCAAGGTTGGTTGCACAGGGACACCGACAAGAGGAGGGTATTGATTACGATGAGGTATTTGCACCAGTGGCCAGAATAGAGGCTATCAGACTGTTTTTGGCTTTTGCTTCTTATATGGGCTTTCTGGTATATCAGCTGGACGTTAAGAGTGCCTTTCTTCTATAGAGAAATTGATGAGAAGTGTATGTCACTCAGCAAAGGCTTTGAAGATCCCTACTTCCCAAAGCATGTATAAAGAGTGGTTAAAGCTTTGTATGGACTTCATCAAGCACCTCGAGACTGGTATGCAAGATTGTCGGCTTTTCTGTTACAACACAATTACAGAAGAGGGACTATTGACAAGACACTGTTCATCAAGAAAGATTCCAGGGATATACTTTTGGTACAGGTTTATGTGGATGACATCATATTTGGGTCAACCAATAAAGCCTGGTGTGACGACTTTGAGGTGTTGATGAAAGGTGAATTTGAAATGAGTGCTATGGGAGAGATGAACTTCTTCTTAGGTCTACAGGTGAAACAGTTGCCTGATGGTATATTCATCAGCCAAGACAAGTATGTTAAAGACATGCTTACAAAGTTTGACATGGAATCTGTAAGAACTGCAACAACACCTTATGAAGCTGCAAAGACCAAATTGAAAGATGAAACTGATCCTCCAGTTAATGTACATTTGTACCGATCCATGATTGGTTCACTTATGTATCTCACAGCTTCAAGACCTGACATAATGTTTGCAGTTGCTTGTTCAAGACATCAAGTTACTCCACTGACTTCTCATCTGAATGCAGTCAAGAAAATTTTTAAGTATCTAAAAGGGCAACCAAAATTAGGCTTGTGGTACCCTAAAGATTCTCCCTTTCAGTTGGAAGCTTACAGTGACAGTGATTATGCTGGTTCTCATGGGGATAGGAAATCCACTACAGGTGGATGTCAATTTCTGGGCAGAAGGTTAATTTCATGGCAGTGCAAAAACAGGATATTGTGGCTACTTTTCCACTGAGGCGAGTATGTTGCTGCTGCTAAGCTGCTGTGCACAGGTTCTTGGATTAGGAACCAGGTTGCAGGATTATGCGTTTAACTTCATGTATACCAAAATCTTCAGTCAGACAACCAGGGCACCTATGCATGTGAATGAACCCAGTCTTTCATCAGAGGACCAAGCATATTGAGATTCAGCATCACTTTATAAGAGATGCCAATGAGAAGAACTTAATTCAAGTGCTGAAGATTCACACCGATGACAATGTGGCTGATTTACTGACCAAGGCATTTGATGGGGACCAAGATTTGCTTCGTATCTGTGTCCATATATTGGGCATGGTAATCCCTCTTTCGTGAATTGAGGGGAGGTATAAGCCTAAGGGGAGGCTTGTTGTTGTATAATTGTTTATTCTAACTTTCTTGCAGGTGGATATGTTGTTTTGTGGGATACTATTTTTCTATGATTGCAGGTAGTCAATACTGCTACTAGGTGTATATTCTTCCTGCTGACAGGATTGTCTTTCTGCTGGTCGTACTATGGTCAGCTGGTAGTTATCCTTTCTGCTGGACGATTGGTTTCTGCTGGTCGTACTATGGTTCTGCTGGTAGTTATCCTTTCTGCTGGACGATTGGTTTCTGCTGGTCGTACTATGGTTCTGCTGGTAGTTATCCTTTCTGCTGGACGATTGGTTTCTGCTGGTCGTACTATGGTTCTGCTGGTAGTTATCGTTCCTGCTGGATGCTTTGTTTTTGCTGGTAGCTATGGATTATGCTGCTGATTCCGTGTACCTGCTGGTGGGCATAATTCTGCTGGTGGATTCATTTCTGCTGATAGGGTGTATGTTCCTGCTGTCTACATGGTTTCTGCTGTTGGATGACTCTTTCTGCTGGCTGAATATATTCATGATGCTGGAGCTGTTTATGCTGCCAATACATCTATTTATGCTGCTGAACTGGTTTGTGCTGGTAGTATCAAGTTCCTGCTGGCTAACTTATTTCTGCTGGTAGTAACTTGTTTCTGCTGTCTCAACTTCGTTTCTGCTGTGCTCAGTTTGATATATATGACACCAATTGAGAGAATAGGATTATGACTTTGTAAATTCCATGTGAAATTGAGTTTGAGCTACTTGTATATGTTTTAACAAAATGAGTGCTTAAATATTTTAACATTTTTTTCATTTGTTTAAACATTTTTGAAATGTTTTAGACACACAAAATAGACATGTGAGTATGTGCCTAAACGTATTAAAACTTAGTTTTAAAAGCTCCCCCTTAAAAATTGATTCACTTATAAAAAATGATTCAACTTTTGAAAGATGCATGTGGAGGGAGTGTCGAACACATAATTTTGAAAGATTTTGAAGAATCTTTTGAGAAATTCTTGAAAACTTATGTTCAACGTGTTTTGAAAAACCAATGTTACTTGAGCTCGAAAGACTTTGAATGCCTTTTTGATTGACTTTTTATGTCAGCTCAAGTCCGAGAAGTTGTTATCTTCTCGTTGTGAGGATAAATGTACATGTTTGCACACTTTCCTTTATTTGAGGACCAAGTTGTTATCTGTCATTTAATAACAAGCCATTAAGAAAAATAGAATTGACATGTTTTGAAAGCATTTGAAACTCTTGCTCGAACTTCATTTACACGCCCGTGTCGATGTTAGTCAACATATCTAGGTACGTAAATGTTATTGATTTCAAGAGACATGTCGAGAAGATTCTTTTTGGAAATTTTTTGTTTTTCTGATTTTGTATTTTTTTTAAGATTTTTTTAATTTTGTATTTTCTTTTTGAGATTTTTTAATTTTGTATTTTTCTTTTTGAAATTTAATATTTTTGTATTTTCTTTTTCAAAAATATTTTCTAACATAATTAAAAATGGAATGTTTATACAAAGAAGATGTTGATAGAATATTTACATTAGATGAACCCTTTGAGGAGATGGGTTCAGAAGCCATTGAAGTACCTGCACTTAAAGAAGAAGAGTTTGCACAAATAACAGTTTTAGGATTATGTGTTTCCTTTCCTAATGGTGATGCACTATCATTCGTATTGCAGCGGGTTTCAACTGACTTTCTAATGGGAATCCACTTAAGACCAACTTGAGTAAAGATTCTACCTGTTGGTTTTCATGTAAGACCAGATCTAGGAGGCGTTCTTTTCAGATACACATTGGAGGACTTATTTGGAGAAAACCTTTGTCCTATGGGGATCTGTCTACCATGATTCTTAGAGTCGCTTTTCTTTTCTACGGGTATATATCTCTTTGTTGTCTTATAGGATTGTGCATCTTTTTTCTGTGCTAAGGCACGAGAATTTACCTTTAAGAGGTATTTTAATATGCACTCATCGTGATTTGCACTATAAATGCATTTTTTGCATGTAGGACATGCCAAGTCTTTTGACTTCAATAATGGATTTTGATTCCTAGGTGGTTCTGTTGTGTTAACAGTTCTATTCGATACACGACTACTCATGGATGGTGGCTAATTCCTAGATTGTTGATTAAAGTTCCTAGGTTTCTGTTTGTTACCATTAGCAGTGTTTGGTAATCTAGCAGATTGTTGCACACTAGGTTTGGTATCCAAGGCTTTGTCTTTTTGAAGTTGTGCCTTTTTCTTAGCTTCCTCTAGGTTGTAGTTATGAACCATGTCATTTGAGCCTACAAATTCCCTTGGTGACTGAAATGACACATGCTTTGGGCCTTTCCTAGAAGGGCCAGGTGCATTCACATCATAAGGCTTAGAATGTGGAGTGACTGGTTTTGTCAAATCATGCAACACACCAACTTGAATCCTATGTCTTGGCAATTGGGATTGTTCAGATTTATACACAGTTGGTTGTCTTACCACTGGTTGATTTCTGATTGGTTGCAAAGGCGGTTTCTCCAAGATTGATTGTTTTTCAAAATTAGTATCCACACTCTTACCTTTCATCTTCTCAATGAGTTTCTTTAACTCACTTATTGCAATGTTCTTGTCTTTCCATTGAGCTTTCAAATCTTGTATTTCAAAATATTGTTCATGTTCTTTCAGAAATATATTTGACGCTTTTTCTTTGCAAACTGTGTCATTTTTCATTTGTTCTTGACATTGTTGTAAAGCAAGTTCAAGAGAAATCGAGTGTTTTTCTAATTTAGAAAAACTTCGTGAGAGCTCATTATAAACTTCTTTACTAACAGTTTTAGTTTGTTTAGAAAGATTATGTGCAAGACATTCACATTCTTTCACTTTATGAACATATAAGCATTGCAATTTAGAGTGAGCATCTAAATCAGATAACGAATTCAGATAAGAACACATTACATCATTAGACACACATTCTTGCAAAAGTGTATCATATATGTTTGAAAATTCTGCTTTATTAGATTCAAGTTTGTCAATTTCATTTTCAAGGGATTCAACGTACTTTAAATCAGCATGCATTTCTTACTTAAGTTCATGAACAAATGTGAAACTATCATTTTGTGTCTTTATGGCAAGAGGCATCAAACATGTTTTTATTAGCACTTCCATGTCAAGAGCAGTTGGGACACGAAAATGATTATGAGAATGCGTTTCCCAAGCTTGATTATCAAGTTCTCTAAAGTGATTTATGTTATTTGTCATCACATTGTACGCTTGTCTACTTTTACTTATTGATTTTGAAACATATAAGAAATCAACGTTTTTGAAAATATTTGGTTTAAATTTCCCAAAAGATTTTCTTCACATTTTCTTCCTTACTTCATTTGCATGTGTTAACTGTTTATGATATTCCTGTGACGCTGGTTTGAAAATTTCATAAAGACTATTTAGCTTGGTGTAGTCATAAGGTCTCACTAAGTCTTTATTCAATTTTGACCGACTCTTTTTTTCAAGAGTCAGAGTCTCTTCCCTATCGGGGACGAGTCTGTTTGCAGGCGCAGATTGGTCATATGGGATCTCATACAAACATGGTTTCTCATATTGAGCCTTTTTGAGGTACATTGGATTTGTAAAGGTTAGTCTACCATTGAATGTTGGGCCTTTGGGAGCTAACATATGTATGGTTTGAATTGATTGATTCATTTTGTAAACAATTTCATTCAAAAACTTTAATTACTTTTCCATTGAAATCATTTTGTCGGTGTCTTTTTCTTCCTTAAGTTTCAAATCCGTTATAACCTTTGTTTTATCTTTGACAATACCTTCAAAATGTGACTTTGTTAAAAGACTTTGTTTGACTAACTCATCATGTTTCTCTTTGACAACTGAAATTTCATAGGCTTTAACTTTTAAACCTTCTTTTATGTCAATCTCTTTTTGAGCTAATAGTCCTAGAGTTTCATTTAACTTACATTCAAGTTTGTCATAGTCAACTGTACGGTCATTTAAG
The DNA here is from genome assembly GCA_026074375.1 of Tanacetum coccineum. Taxonomy (NCBI): domain Eukaryota; kingdom Viridiplantae; phylum Streptophyta; class Magnoliopsida; order Asterales; family Asteraceae; genus Tanacetum; species Tanacetum coccineum. The sequence continues at coordinate 53,752 of BQNB010024907.1, forward strand.
GCTTTGTACCTCTCAAACTCAGTCTTTTTATTTTGAAGTGCAACTAAAAAACTATCCCAAATACTATTAGACTCCCTCAGAGTTTTACTAGTTTCCGCAAGAATAGATTTGCACTCTTTCAATTCATGAGCAAGTGATGCGTTTGCTTTCTTTAATTGCTTTTGAATCTTTTTATTTTCATCAACATCAAGTTTTAAATTTGCAATTAAATTAGCAAGCGCAACACGCTCATCTTCAGCATTTTGGTCAGTCTGAATATCATTATCACACATATCCGGTGAATCAGGAGTGACATTACTATCATCCTTTTCCACTAAACATGTGTTACTAGTGGATTTAGATTGCTTAGAATGCTGTCTCACATTGGCAAACACATTATATTCAGCATCTTTGTGTACCTGTTCCAATGGCTCAGTATCAGTTCCTGAGTTTACAGTAGGAACCTCCTGGATCTTTGCCATATAGCTGTAATGTGCTTCCAATTCTTGTTCATCAATCTCCTCATCCATGTCTGCTAGCCAATCAGATTGCTCTGCTTGTAGTTGAACACCTTTCTTAGCTTGTTTGCACAACATCTTTTCCTTGTGATAAGTAGAGTCTTTAACCCTTTTTGGCTTCCTGCATTCTTTAGCAAAATGACCAAATTCCTTGCAGTTAAAACATTGTATCCCAATCTGCTGCACTACCTGACTGCCTACAATCTCCCTAGCCCCAACAATAGTCATTGTCCTCTAATTCCTAAATTGTCCAGTCTGATTGTCATTCTCTGTACCCTTGGGCAGTAGTATCTCTTCATTCTTGTTTTTGGTGTGTGAAGAGTTGCTCGAGGTTGTTGTTGGCAGGTTTGTAGATCTTTTTGAAGTACTTTGCAATGAGTGCCAAATTTTTCTGCATATCCTTATCTCTTTGAGCTTGTTTTGGATCATTGTCTTCTTCAGAAGCTGACTCAGATGGAGTTGTGATTGGTTTGGCTATCTGTTTGCCTTTGAATTTGGTAGTTGCATTAGATCTGGTGGAAGATGATTGTTTTGATGTTGGTGTATATGGTTTGTAAGATTTTGGTGCTTGATAATAAGGATCTGGATATTGTTGAGCAGCAGCAACAAGTGTAAATAGGTTAGCATTCTTGGCTATTCTCTCAGCACGGATTTCATTAACTTCCTTTTGATACTGTTTCACAACGTCAAAGAGCTATTGATATGAGCCGATATCCAAGTCGTGTTGTTGCTTGATAATTGTCACAAACCTTGACCATTCTGGTTGAAGTTGTTAAAGAAACTGAACATTGACTTGTATCGTAGCAACTGTCAAGTTGTTTCTTATCATTTCATATCAATCTTGTATAATCTGTTGTAGTTAAACTCAATGTTTCTTCCATCGTTAGAGGTGTAATTAAACCAAACTTGGGCTTACATGATAGATCCCAAAATAAAGTTTACTGACATCTTGGGGAATGTTAGTGATTCACCTTTTGAGACTTTCGATAGCTTTTGGGCGATTGTTTGTAATGATAGCTATGCTGTCCTCTCATCACTATGCTAGCTATTGTACTTATAGTGGAGTGATGTGCTCTTTCTCTAGCTTAAGTGAGTAGTTTTCCCTAGCATTTCCTTGAGCTGTCTCTGACATGCATCACAGGTTGAGTATATTTTCCATCTCCATTTCCAGCATATCAAATGAATCGCTTCCTTTTCTGATTCAAAATGAGCTTTGTTTCCAGGAGTGTTGGTAATAATTGAAGACGACTAAGTGTCATTTCTGCTGGTAGAGATTTTCGTTTCTGACTTCGCTGATGGCCTGTTAAGTGTCGAATCACTGCTGGCAGTTCAAGTTAGCGTTCCTGCTGATTAGTTTTTTGCTCGGTCCTGTTCTCAGTTCCTCTAGGCAGTTCAAGTACGTTCCTGCTGATATATGTTTCTGCTGGTCATGTTCTCGGTTCCTAGCTACAGAGATAAGAATCTGCTGATTGTTATTTATATATGACGTGAATAATTAATTGTAATTAAAAATGAATTATATGTTATATTTCTAGTATTTATCACATTAAGATAGGAATGAGATAATTAGTGAAGAGATGATATTGATGTATATCTCCTTACGAGATTTTTTAAGTTCTTGTGAACACTTAGGGTTTCTTTGTCTTCTCATAAAAGAAACCTTTAGCATTTAGGTTTGGCACCAGATTACAAAAGCACTAAACAATTTATTATCAATAGAAAGATCCATAGAGGATCATTATTTTTTATATTTGTTCCCTATCATTTATACTTACGTTGTTTTAGTTTCCGCCTAAACAAGTATAGAGTCTCTCTAAACCGTATATATGTTGTGATAGACATAAGTATTATATACACAACCACGCACGTAGGCTAGAAGAATCTAATCTAGTACACTGAGTCCTACAAGTGGTACAAGACCTGGGAGAGGAGCCTCTGTAACAAAGAAGATTACATGTTAAACCACAACAAAACAATGTTTTTCTTCTATAACCGTGAACAATGTCAGAACCCATGCCATCTATACCTACTCCTCAGTCACCATGGTCTTATCCACTAACCCAAATCCATCGCTTCACCTTCATTCACCCGCTGAGTCAAGATGATACCTCGAATTCTTTCATACCTGAACCCCACACAACCCGATCCTACATTACTCCAAACCATGCTTTCCTCTACAAGCCCTGCTTTCTCACAAACAATCTGCTTTCTCACACCAACCGAATCAAATCTTTCTTCTCACAACCTTGGCTGTTCACCGCGTTGACATCAACTTCTCAAGACCTAACCCTAACAATGTCCAGCCACAACATTTTTCAACAGTTCCAAACAAGCCAACTAATCTCTGGCTATACAATGCAAAATTTCCTTATCAGAGAAGGAAAAATAATGTGAGATATGGGCTATGAAGATGGAGTACTTGTATACAGAATGGCTGATCATAATCTTTGAGGATTGTTCAGTAAGGAAAACAGTTCCAAAGAGTTGGGAAAAGATGCAAAAGGAAATACAATTGTTCATTCCCAACCTCCACCTGTCTCATCTTGATGAGCATTTGCTGTTACAAAAGGGAGAATAAGTGAGAACACTTGTTGCTCAAAGGCCCTAACCTGAAGAATCACATAATGCCCACGTATTTCATCATTAATGAAGATGCAAGGGATATATGGTTGGCAGTTTAGAAGGCTAGGTTTGGTGGAATGAAGAATCAAAGAAGATGAAAAGACCATGGCCTCAAGGCAGCAGTTACACAAGAATTTTCTGTGACGAGAAGAAGAAAGGCCTACATAATGGGTTATGACAGGTTTCAGAAGATTATGAGCCAGTTGAATCAAGTGCAAAGGCAAGGCCAACAATGATGATATCAAAAAACACTGAAGTTTCTAAGAGCACTGCCTTCTTGCGTGTGGTCACAAGTTTGGGATGGCATGTAAAACAAGAGGTGGTCTAGAATTCATGAGTTTTTGATGACCTGTATAACAAAAAACTAATGTCCACTTGAACTTAGATGGTCAGAATTGTCATAGTTATAGTGTGAAAGCATGCGTTGCTCCCACTTCATTCTGCCTTTTCATCATGGGAACTGCCTGCACTGGCTCAAATCCTTACTTATTCCTGATCAGTCTATGATCAGCATATTGTTTCACAATTCAAGTTTCTCTCAGACATCTGGTCGTTCTTGATAAACGTAATGGAATGTGTTTTTGCATTCTTTTTGTTGCTTGAGAATGAACAAGATCAAGGATATGATCATGAAGAGCATATTGACCAGGTTGATCAGTTAGAGATGGAAGTAAATGGACTTAAAGTGGCAAATGGCTATGCTCGTCCTTGAGGATTTAACATTTTGAGAAGAGGCAGGACAAAGATGAACTACAACAGTCATCAGATCCGGCAAGCCTGCCAGATTTAACAAGAAGGAAAAGGTTAGATGCTAACAAATGTCTCAATTAGGACATTTGCTAGGAGTGTAATGTGAAGTACCTTGATAGATAAGAGCTAGGTATTCTGCTTAAAATAAGGTCACAGAAGTTTAAAGACGAGACAACTCAAAAGTCCTTTGGACTCCGTTGATTCCAATGGTGAATATGTCCAGATCATAGGTTGCGGACTCAGAAAACAAGACTGGTGAGGTTGAGAAGGTATATGGGATGATGGCTGGACTTCATGCTGATAAGGGTGGTGCTGATGTTTCTGATGCTACTGCTGAGTTTGCTATGATGGGGATTTCTCCTAAGGTACAAAATTGTCCTCTTGGCTGTGATTCTAAAATTAATGATCTTAATCATATGTATAATAATCTTGAAAAGAATTGGTATAAATGATTGTTACATTAAAGTTCAGCATATCAATGCTGTTATACATAGAACACAAAAAGATTTTTGGTAACCATTAAAACTCAAACTCAATTGCAATTAGAAGAAAGATTAGGTTTTTATCTCTAATCTAGAAAACACCATTAACACACAGAGTTTTATACTGAAAAAATTACATGATCAGGCAAAAATTGAAAAGAAAGAAAGGGAAGTTAAGTATGAAGGCTACATTAGCAAGCTCCATGGATGAAGAAGGCCAAGGAGTCTTCCAAGACTTGAAAAAAAGTTGATAAATAGCTCTACGTCTACAAGAAACTACAATTGGCCTAGGATTTCAAGAGTACTTTGGAAGTAGATGAAGTGTTTGAGTTTGTCCCACACCATAGTGTCTTTTAAAAAACCCAGACCTGCTGTTGAGAAGGAGGTTAAACCTCTTTACTGCCCAAGGTTTGTTCAAGGCTGGGGAAATGACATGTTGTTCCTCTCCCTCCTATAATGAACCTATATGCCCAGCCCAACCCAGTCTGACATAGGAGGAAACACAGTAGAGTTATGTTCAAAGTCTGATAACAAAACTTCTGATACCAATTCAGAATCTAATGACTTTATGTCATCTTGTGATAACAGGACAAGTCTTCAGACGATCAAATGAGACCTATGCAATCCTGTGATTCAAGCATCAAGAAAAGACCAAGACCAAATGACCTTCCACCTGCTGTTGAATATCCAAAACTTTGCAGAGTCCCCTGAATGTTGAAGACAGGCAGCGAAATTTTCCACTACCTGGCAGTCCTAGTTTTCCCCCTTGTCCGGAGGAATGTAAAATCTCCTAGGATTATTTGTAGATAAAAGTGGAATGACAATAGAATGTGTGTAAAAAGAAACAATTTTTGTGCGTAGTTAAGAAATGTTTGTTTGTGGTAGTAAATTGCATATGATTAAAGATTGGGTGACATTTATAATTGTGTAGACTCTGTCCCCTTGTAAATCCTTAAAGCAGCATCGTTCCTGCAGGTAGTAGTTAATTCGTGCAGCATCTGTTACTATTACTGCTTATTGCTGGTGGATCTGATCCTGCTGCTAGTAGAAACAGACCAGCAGTCAATTCTGCTGATAGACCACATCCTGCTGGTTGGTCTAAAAGACCAGCAACTATTTCTGCTAATAGACCAATTTTTCTGCTGGTTGGCTTAATCCTGCTGCTAGACCATATTTCAGACCATCATCTGTATATTTAATGAATATGTATTTGCCTGACTTATATGACCCTATGTATATGAATAAGGGACGACGGGGTACTTACTGATATGACTGCTGTTAAGGACCTCAGCTAAGTTACTCTTGGAGGAATAAAAGACCACATTTTTGGGTTTCCAAGAGTACTGGTGGATTCTCTCAATGCAATCCCACATGGTTTTCACATATTAATGATCCACAAAGCAGCTCAAGTACAGAATTGGCTTGGGTTCTCGTCAAGTGTACTAATTTGATGTTGTATGATATTGTAGGGTGATCCTAGTACAGATAATGACATAGGTAATAGTTGACCAGTGGTTGCCTCAAGAAGTATGACAGGAAACAAAGGAAAAAACGTTGATGATTTAGTGCAGATCAAGGAGGCATGTCAAAATTGAGAGGTGGAGATGTAGAATATCAGGAAAAGGGGCACCAAATAACGGACTTCAAGATTTTAGACTTTGAAAATGTCTACAAAATTACTATGTTTGAAAGAGGACTGCAGCAACATTAACACTACGTTTGTACTCTGTATCACAAAATCTGTGTGTGATAAAAAGAACAAAGTTCTCTTCACAGACACTGATTGTTTGGTGCTTTCCGAAGAATTCCAATTGCCTGATGCAAGTCAGGTGGTACTAAGAATTCCTAGGAAACATGATCTCTACACATTCCACATCTCAGACCTGCAACCAGAACAAAAGGTTACTTGTTTAGTAGCAAAAGCATCCTTGGATGAATCCACTAGATGGCACAGAAGGATGGCTTATGTGAACTTCAAAACAATCAACAAGTTAGCTAAGGAAGGTCTGGTTGATGGGTTACCTCTCAAGATTTGCAGGTCATTCATCCAGCAATGGTCCTCGTATTATGGAACGCAATGCAGATTATGCAGAAGAGCTTGCTAAGCTTCA
>BQNB010024908.1:0-60212 GCA_026074375.1 Tanacetum coccineum
TTTTGTTTGCACTCTCACAAGAAACACAATGCCCTTCTTGTGTCTACAAAGAAACACAAAAGGAAGAAGACAAGGAGGACAAGAGCCTAGTCGTTTTTCCTATAAAAGCTTTGTAAAGCCATTTTGGCTCATAGTTAGTTAACAAGTTAGTTTTATGAAGTTTTACAAGTTTTTTAGTGAAGTGTAGTTAGTTTTTAAAAGTTTAAAAAAGTTTCTTTGTATTTGTACTCTTGGTTTAATGAAATTCAGTGAAGTTGAGTTTTACTTATGTTCTAAGTCACAATTGTCTTTTTTAAAGTCTTTAAGCTTTCTTTGAAACCATCTTTACATTCTGTATTTTAAAAACATTTTAAGAAAACACAAGAAAAGTAGAAGGTACTGTTCCATTAAAAAAGGCATGGAAGAATGAGCTAACATGGAAGGCTTATTGGGTGTAGCTTAGTTTTAGCTTAAATATAAGCTGGGTAGGATTTAGAGCTTATTAGGATTCACAAAAATCCTTTTTGAGCAAAAGGATTAAAGGTACTTTTTCTTCAAAAATTTTGCTTATTACTGTAGCAATAAGCTCACTCAGCTTATTTTTAGCTTATTTCTGTTTTTATGCTTATTAGTGTGTATAAATGCTTGTTAGTGCTTATCATTTCATTTTTATTCAACTTGGTGAAAAACTGTCTAAAAAATGCTCATAACTGTCACTAGCTTATTTCCATTTTCAAATGCTTATTAGTTCATCTTTTTACTTTATTATTGCTTAGTATAGCTTAAATAGGTTTAGACTTTTAAAAGTTTCAGTAAAATTTAGTTTTCATAAGTTTTTAAACCTTTTTCAAAAATTAAGGGGGTGTTTGGGGTAACATTTAAAACGGGTCAAAATAGTTTTAAGTTTGGGTTGAGGTCATTTAGTGAATTTAAGCTTAAGATTTAAGCTTATTTAAAGCTATTTCTAAGGTTCAATATTGTTTTTCAAAAAGATTTTTAAGCATTTTTGAAACTGTGAGATTTTTACAAACACCACAAGTGCTTATTTAGTTAAGCACTTGTGAGATTGAGTTTAAGTATCAAAAAGTGTGTTTTGTGTGTGTATAAAAAATGCTGTAAAATACCTTTGGTCTTTTGACTTTGGTGAGTCAAAAATCACCAAGTCTTTAGTAGCAGTTTTAAAAAATCCAAAAGACCTTTTTCACCATCAAAAATCAGCAAGTTTTTATAAGTTTTAGGATGTCAAAGTTTGTGCACAAGTCCATAAGTTAGAGTACTCAATCTGTTTTCACTTGTCTTTTTAATTTAAGCTTATTTGACAGCTTTTAAAAGCTGTCAAATAAGCCACTTGAGCTTAGCTTAAGTCTCCCCTGGTGCAAAGGGGTGACTTTAAGCTTCTAGTTCTTAAGCTTTAAGAGTACTTAAGCCTAAGAACTTGGCTTATTTAGAGAGCCCATAAGCTCTTTAGTAAGCACCTAGTTTAAGCCTATATGAAGCTTATTTGTTGGCTTAATTTTAGGCTTAAACTTGCCTTTTGACTGTTTTTAGCATAAATTAGTGTAGGATTGCTCATTTTTACTTTTAAGCTTATTCAGCTTATCTCATAAGCTCACTTGTGATCTAAATAGCTTATTTAGATAGATTAGTTAGTTGTTAATCTTGTTTAGCCCTTTTTCCTAGCTTATTTGTCCAAATGACTTAAGCTCTTTTAGCTTTATTTTTAGTTTCTGTCATCATAAGCTCTTCACAGCTTATTTAGCGTTAAACTTTTAGCCTTTTTAGCTTATTTAGATTAGTTTAGGTCCTTTTTAGCTTATGTTAGTCCAAGTCTTAGCTTAAAACGGCCACATGTCCAAAATGACTTAGCACATTTAGCTTTTAAGCCTTTTAAGCTAAACTGTCGACTTTAAGCTTATTTTTAAGCTTATTGAGTGCTTTTTAGCAAAAGTTGTAGTTGACAAAGTTGTTAAGCCCCACGAGCTTAACAACTTTGCTTTTTGAAGTTTTCGAAAAAAAAAGAGGGGAAAGACAAGAGGTCCGGGTGAGCAAGACTCGAACCCGAGACCTCTCGATACAGTCCCCTTTTATACACACTACATACCGCTGCGCCCTTGGGTCTTTTTCGTTAAAGACTCAAGGGCATTGATACTTATACACTTTTCGAGCTTTTAAGCTTATAAGCTGTATAAGCTTATTTACGGGCTTATTCATTAAGCAATCTTTTGTTTCTTATTTTTCGTAGGATTGTCATAAGGTAAAGTATTTTTAGTAAATTTTTCAGAATTTTTCGTAGTCATTTAATATTTTTTATAATTTAATTTCGTTAAAAGTTTAAAAAATACAAAAATTATCAAAAAAATATTTTTCTTTTTTAGAAAATTTTATTTTGTCATATAGTTTGTAGGAAAAATTTAAAAATTTTCGTAGGGTCATTTTTACAACTTTTCATTTTTTAAAGAGCGGTCCGGGTGCGGGATTTTGTCTTGACTCGTTTTTGGGTCAAACGAACTCCGTTTTCGGTCTAGTCTTTTTCACTCTTCGTTATTTGTTCCCTAGAGTAGTTTAGAAGCAAAAATTTCTTCGTAGGGTTAATTTTAAAGATTTTAGGTTTTTCCCCCTTTATTCGGGATTCGTGCTCTCGTTTTCTAGTTTAATTTCATAATTTCTAGGTTTTTCTTAAACGTTTTTGTTTGTTATTGTTTAATTTGACTTTTCCACACTTTCAATTCAATTCTCTCCTTCAAACTCAAATCTTCGACTGTATCGATTCTCCAGTCCAGCCTCGTTGGGGATAAACGACCCGGGAACACTCTATACTACTTCTCGGTTTCATTGATTGTTGTTTTTAGATTATATATATTTTATATCTTATTATATATTATATATATAGTGTAAAAAGCTACAATCAATTAGTGTTATTGTTTTATGAATTAAACTTGGTTCTTATCTTTTTTTAATTTAATGGATTTATAAATGTTTGAAGGTGATTTCCTATGTGTAAACAATTATTTTTTGGTGATAGGTGTTTCATGAAGGTGTTTATCAAGTGTTTGATGAAACTTTTGAATAAGCGAAAAAGAAGGCAATATCATTTAGGTATGTATTTAATCAAAAATGATGGTTTTCAATAAAAGGTATGTTATTTTGAGGAGTAACTTGAATCATTCTTTTGCAAGAACAAGCTTTTGAAAAAGTAATATTCCTTCTAAATTCTAAAACAATGCCACCTGTAAAATAGTAAATAATCAACGGCTCATATTCATTTCCCTCTTTCAGCATTAAATGTAAAACAAAATATCTCAAAAACAAAACCCCCAACACCACGAAATTTCCCCCAAATCATTCCAATCAAGAACATGACATGAATCAAAGTCAACAAGAAATGTCAAAGTCAACATTCAACATTCATCACTTTTAGGGTTCGTTTGGCAGGTCGGAATAAAATATCAAATGAATAGAATAAACGACGTAATGAAATAAACAGTGTAGTAATGAAATAAACAGTGTAGTGTAATGATTCATTACCGTTATTACTCATGTTTGGTTCGTATGACAGGATGTAATAGAATCGATAATAAAAAGACTAAAATACCCATATGATAGGAAGTTTATTTAATGTGGTTGGTTAATGGTCTTTTATGTAATTTTGATTTTATTACAAGATGTAATAAAAAAAAGTAAGGGACTCCTAAGGAATGGTTATGGGGTAATGGGTCATTCCATGTAATGAATCATTACATTCTATAAATGTAAACATGCAGCATTTTTTTATTACATCGTAATAATCTTTTTCATTTCTGATTTGATTACAACATACCAAACGCTATGTTAGTATAAATACCATTTCATATAATCTTATCAATTTCATTGTTATTGTAAGAAACTCTCTTTATTAATTCATCAATCTATAACAAATCACCATATAACCAATTAATCCCTAATTTCTATTTTTGGATTCTATGAGATTTTGAATAATTGTGTTGTCAATTCTTCATTTCACTGATTGAAGTCTCAAATTGATCATAACCGAACATAGCCATGAATCTGTAAACATTTTTTTGTAAATCAGATATCAATTTTAATCATAATCACAAACCAAATCACACAAACCTTGAATCGTCACAATGAATTTTTACCACAGAATGAAAAAACCCTAACAACAAATTTAGACACACACAACGAAAAAACAATGGCCGAAGAAAACATCCATAAAATTAGGGTTGTCACAAACAATATCGCACCAATCTTATTGATTCAATGTAATTTTTCATGTTTTTATTTTTTTAATTTATCATGTGATATAAATTATACAAACGATAAATTAGTTTTTATATAATTTTACATGTTTTGATTATCAAAGAAACTGATTTGGATGTTGACGTTTTGTGATTGATGATGCAAACATGACGTCATGATAAATCTGTGGCGGCTACATATGACATATTTAGTTTTTGGATTTGATTAATGCCAATTCTTCAACTATTTGATGAATTGAGAACACTAAAGATGATTCTTTTAATATATGCCTTAGTGAATTCTTGAATTAAATGACCGTTTATTTTTATGATACTAATTATATAAAGTTCTAATTTTGTACATGATTATATTAGTGTTTTTGTTTTATGAATTAAACTTGGTTCTTATCTTTTTTTATTTTAATGGATTTATAAATGTTTGATGGTGATATCCTATGTCTAAACAATTATTTTTTGGTGATATGTGTTTCATGAAGGTGTTTATAAAGTGTTTGATGAAACTTTTGAATAAGCGAAAAAGAAAGCAATGTTATTCAGGTATGTATTTAATCAAAAATGATGGTTTTCAATGAAAGGTATGTTATTTTGAGGAGTAACTTTAATCCTTTTTAAGCAAGAACAAAAGCTAATTGCATTTAAAGTTGTTCTTTTATTGCTTCTTATTCTGCTAATGTACATTTACAATATGCATATTGGATGTATCATGCGTGGAAGGCGATGTGAAGAAACATAGTAAAGAAGTGTTCTAATGGATTAGATGCAAATTCGCTGATTAATGACGAGACGAATGATGGAAACGTTGCTAAAGACACAACTAACAATAAAAATGCTGACGCGAAAGCTGCATCGACTTTTGACCCTTATGCAGCTTCAAATTTCACGCACTTGGTTGGATACTAATTTGGATTGTAGTTTGACCGAGATCAAAAGTTGCAATGATCATGGTGCTCCGCCTAAATGGAAACAAGTATCTGAAATTACTTATTGCATGAAAATTCAAGTCATAAAAAGCCTAAAAATTGGATCGATGGGATGAAGCTTAAACCAGAGTTCTTAAGTGTCAATGTCAAAACAGGATATATGGATGATAATGCAGTTGATGGGCATACATGGAGGTTTATTAAGATATGTAAAGAATCATGTGAAGATGAGAATGTAGTTGAGGTATGGTGGTACTTCATTTTTGTCACATATCACATACTTTTTGTTATACTGAATCATAAAAGAATTTGGTTTCCTATATTTAGTTTGTTTTTGTTATTTTTGTTATTTTTCATGGTACACTATCTCTGCTTCTAATTGTTTATTTTATTTGTAGGCTTACGAGAAGATGCTTGACTTTTATCATGGTCAAACGAAGCCAAAAAAGAAGACTAAAGCTGTAAATCATATGATTTCATCATATCAATATGTTGGATTGGTAAATGTTGCTATAAGTCATCTATAGACAATTTAATGTGAATGCTCAAATATTCATTAGTTGCTCTATTGTGGACTATATAAAATGAAAGTAATTGATATCTCAAAGTCTATATTACTATAACACATAAATGTCAAGATGAAAAAGGTATATTGGTAAAAACAAGTTTAGTGATTTAGTAATTTGAATATGAAAATAACCAAATGAGAATCAATTTAGTAGAATATATAAAAATTGTTCCAATTAAAATTGTTTATTAGAACTATAAAAGTAGGACTCTTACTTGTAAAATACTTGTAGCATTACTATGCTCCTTCACTTCTTTTTCAATATCTGCTCCTGCTTTTCTTATTTCAACATAACAAGGATATTCACTCTTACTTGTTTGATCAAACAATATATTCTTTAATCTTAATTTCTAATGATTTTGTTCTTATTAAAATATCAATCATAATGCAAATGTAATAAACTCGAAAGTCGACTCATTCTTAATTAAATAATGTAGGATCTGTCAAAACAATATAATATGTTATATTAGTTTTTTTTTGTTACATCAATGTTTCATAATATTATGTTATAAACTCTCTTGCTAATTACATTTTTTTTGAAAGGCAATATATAACTAAAAAAGCAAAAATACAAACTAAACTAAGGCATCCACTATCAGTGTTGTAAATGATAACATAAAACAAAAACCAGACCAAGTTATCTAAATGACAGGCAATAGTTTGATCCATGGTTGTTAAGATTCCGATCCTGATCTTAGGATCTTACGATTTTACGATACTGCAAAGCAAAAACGATCCAGATCCTACGTAGGATCTTTGCTTGCTTAGGATCTTATAGGATCCCGATCTTGACCATAGGATCTTAAGATATACTACGATCCGATCTTACTTTTCTCGAACCACGAACTAAAATCTACGAATTTATGGGTTGTGTTTCCTAGATATTAAAAAAACAACAAGTTAATCTTCTTAAAGATTTTATAATTATAATTTATGACAACATTCCTATAAAACATTTATATAATTTTGTGTTTATGATATATAATCATTTGTAGATTTATATAATATTAGAAAGACTATTAAGAAAATAACATTAGAGTAGGATCTTACGATCCCGATCCTACCTTACGATCTCGATCTTGCAAAGACAAAAACGATCCTGGGTAGGATCCCGATCTTGACAACCTTGGTTTGATCAACCAAAAACAATATCGAACAACTAGCAAAATGTAAATGTTTCTTTGAACAAAATCTTAAAGCCCGCCGCCCAACGAACGAGCCTTAAAGCTAGTATAAACATAAAATAACAAATGTGGTGTTTGAAATTGACTTAATTGAATTAATATGGAAAAACTGAATTCGGAAAGACATATGAAAATTGTTTGTTAATGACTTAATAAGAAATATAACTTAAAATATAAAGTGACAAAACTGAAATTGTCTGCATTAAGTCATCTCTTATTTAAACACGACTTAATACGAAATTTAAACAAACAAACCTTAATTCTCCTGGTTAAGACTATAAATCAGATAAAATCCTTATATTTTAATAAAATTGGACTCATAATTACATGAAACTTGGATATGGTAATCGACAAGACTTGATCATGGTAACCGGCTGTAACTACCATCATCATCTGCGGGTAGTTATGGACCAAGTTCATATTGGTGTAAACTGATGTAACATCTTGGTAACCACTTATGAAAGTGTTAATTTCGTCATCATGAGTCATCTACACATTTGAAGCATCGCCACACAAATCAGTAACCTACCGAATACACCAAGTTAACTTTACTTGTTTACTTTCTCCATAAGAAAGGACGTTGCTCTTTGTAAATTATTGTTTCAGGAAAGTGGGATGTTTACACAATTTAGAGATACAGTATATTCATGCCTATCGAAATCGCACCCTTGTGTGACTAGCTCTAAACCCGACGAATATAAGTTATATTATATAATATACACAATTTAGAGATACAGTATATTATATAACCAACAAAGATTTCACATAAATAATGAGTAACATGTTTGGCATGGTTCAAGAAAATTAAGAACACAATGGAATTAAACTTATAAGAAAAATTTTTGGCTTGTTGTATTCGGTAGGTTATCTAATATATGTTTGTCTTTCTAAAAAATAGATTAAAATAAGAACTTAGACGAAACACATAATTTCATAGTCTTTATTAAACATCGGGTTTAACACATAAAGAACTTAACATAGGCAGTTTAACTTAAACAAAGAAGTTGGAACAATCGGACGAATATGTTCAATTAATTGTTTCTTGGCATTTGCTAGTTGAACTTTTGTGTTGGAAGTTTGGTTATAAGAGCTCTCGGTGTAGTAACGCCGGCAACGGCGTTGGCCGGCGTTACTACACCGCACCCCGGCGTTGCCCAACGGCGTTGGGCTCGGCGTTGGCCGGCCAACGCGCGTTGGGGTGAATTTAAAAAAAAAATCATTTCCACCCCCCAAACGGTTATATAAATGTTTTTAATTTCTCCCTTTATTTTTTAAAAGTTACAAAACACCCCTAACGGCTAGTTTTATTAATTTTTTTTTTACAAAACACCCCCTAACGGCTATTTTTTAATTTTTATTTATTTTGTTTTTGAGTTTTTTATTTGTTGGGTTTGTGGTGGTAGGGGGTTTAGTTTGGTTATGGGGTGTGGTTGTGTATGGTTGTTATATTGGGGTGGGGGTGGGGTGGTTTGTGGGGTTGGTGTTGGGTGGGGTGTGCTTGGGTGGTTGTGTGGGTGGGTGTTGTGGAGGGTGGTGTGGTATTTTTTTTTATTTGGGTTTGTGGTTAGTTGGGGTTGGTTGTGGATTGGTTTTTGTTTTTTTTTTTTTGTAGTTGGGGTTTGTTTTGTTGGTGTTGTGAGGGATGGTTGTATTTGGTGTGGGTGTGGGGGGTGGTTGAGGTTGGGTTGGTTGGGGAGTTGGTTTGGGGGTGGGGGTTGATTGTTTGGTGTTGGGGTGTGTGGGGTTGGGGGGTTTGTTGTTGTGTTGGGAATTTTTTGTGGTTGATGGTTTTTGGTGATTATTGTTTTTGTAATGTTTTTGTTGGTTTTGCTTTTTTTGTATTGTTTTGGTTGTTTTGTGGGTTTAGATGTGTGTTTATTGTGTTTTTTTTTTTTTTTGAAAGGTGTTTGTTTTTTTTGTTTATTTTTGTTTTGTATTTGTGTTTGTTTTTTGTGTTTTTTCTTTTTTTTTTTTTTGTTTGTTTTTGTGTTGTTTGTGTTGTGTTTTTTTTTTTTTTGTTTTTGTATTTTGTTGTGTTTTTTTTTTGGTGGTTTTTTTTTTTGGTGCGTGGGGGTTGTGGTTGGTATGGTTTGTTTGTTGGCTTTTTTTTTTGGGGGTGGTGTTTGTTGTTTGGTTGTGATTTTGATTGTTTTTTGTGTTTGGGGTGTTTTTGGGATGTGATTTTTGGTATTTTTTTGATGGTTTTTGTTTTGTGGTTTTTGTTGTATTTTTGGGTGATATTTTGGTTTTTGTTGTTTTTTGTTTTCTTTTTTTTTGGTTTGTTTTTTGTTTGTGTTGTGTTTTTTGGTTGGTTTTGTTTGGTTGGTTGTTGGTGTTTGTTTGGTGTTTTGGTTTTGGGTTGGTGGTGTTTTTGTATTTGAAGGTTGGATTTCTGGGGGATTTTTTTTTTTGTAGGTTTGTGTATTTTGTTTTTGGGTGTTGTTTGTTGGGTTGTTGATGTGGTTGTCTTGGTTTTTGTATGCTTTGTTTGTTTTTTTTTTGAGTTTTTGATTTGGTTTGTTTTGTTGGGGGGTTTGTGTTTGGGGATTTTTTTTGTTTGAATTTGTTGTGGTTTTTTTTGTTTGTTTGGTTTGTTGTTTTTTGGGAGTTTTGGGTGGGTTTGTGGGTGTCTTGTTAGTTGTGTTTATGTTTTTGAGTGAAAGATGAGGGTTTTTTTGTGTTTTTAGTTGTGTTGGGGTGGGTGGTTTTTTTTTTTTTATTGTTTTTTTGTTTTTTTTTGGGTTGTTTGGTTTGTTGTGTTTTTTTTTTTTTGGTTTTTTTTTTTACTTGTTTGTTTTGTGTTGGGGTGTTGATTTTGTTTGTTTTTTTTTTTTTTTTGTTTGGTTTTTTTTGAGTTTGTATTGTTTTTTTTTTGTTTTTTGGGGTGTTTTTGTTTTTTTTTGTTTTGGATGGGTTTTTTTGTTGGTGGTGGTGTTTGTTGGTGGTGGTTGTGTGTGTGTTGGGAGGAGGGTGTTGTGGGGGTTGTTGTGGGGGTAGGGGAATTTTAGGGGTTGCTATAATGTGTGGTGTTTGCTGTGTTTGAGGAAGATGGTTGGTGGTGGTAAGGGTGAGTTGTGTGAGAGGATGTGATTTGGGTTATTAAAGTATATTTGCCCCCCCCCCCCCCCCCCCCCCCCCCCCTCACCCCAAAACACAACAAAATAAAAATACTTCAATACCTCAATATAATTTTCTCACAAAAAAACCACATTAACAACAAAAAAAACCAAGTTTGCAAAAAATCCAAATCGCTAGGCGCTCCCGGATCGGTCGGTTAGGCTCCTACGATTAAATCGGTGAAGACGGGGACTTAATCGGATTGTATATTTATTATATTAACAAAATTATCATGTTTAGGTAAATAAGAATAAGATAAGCATGAATTTCAAAGTTACAAAACTTCAAAATTTCAAGTGATCCGATTTTTTTTCAATTTTACCCCCTTTTATTCCGATTTTTATCCTAAATTTATTCCCGATTTTTCCGATTTTGACCGATTAATCCGATTTTTGACCGATTTTTAACCGATTTTTTACCAGACCGATTTTTTAGGCCGATTAGTAAAAATCAAGGCGTTTAATGACCGATTCCGCCTAGGCGGCCGATTAGGCCGATTTTTGCAACACTGCTAAAAACACATTACAAACTCTTTCACAATGAATCAAAATCAAATTGGTCGAACCGTTTTTGATATCGATGAGGAAACCGACGCATTCTATTTACAAAAAGCTGTCGAGTATCACGAATGGCTAATACAACAAGAAGCTCAACCACGATTGACCCGTACCCCGATCTTCCGTGACCGTGAAGATGCCGAAAGACGTCTACGGGCTGATTATTTTGATGATCACTGTAAGTATCCGTTATATTATTTTCGAAGAAGATTTCGTATGAGCCGTAAACTTTTTCTAAAAATAGTCAATGGCATTTCAAGTTATACGGCCTCTCCCACAACATTTTCATTTCTTCACATCTCGACTCGATTGTACGGGTCGAATGAGTGCACAGCTGTCATACGCCAAATGGCATACGGCAGCACACCCGACGCGTTTGATGAATATTTGCAAATGAGTGAGCATACTGCACGAGATGCTCTATTTTTCTTTAATATGTGCATCATAGAAGTGTATATGCCGAAGTATTTAAGAAAGCCAACATCTGAAGACGTTGTAAAAATACAACAAAAGCATAACAATGTTCATGGTTTTCCGAGAATGCTTGGAAGTATTGATTGTATGCGCTGGAAATGAAAAAATTATCCAGTGTCATGGCAAGGTCAATACGGTAGAGGTGATAAAAAATATCCTACTATAATGCTTGAAGCTGTAGCTTCGCAAGATTTGTGGATTTGGCATGCGTTTTATGGGTTGGCGGGTGCGAATAACGATATTAATATTTTAGATAATTCTCCGTTATTCGATGACCTATTAGATGACTTAGACCCTGTGGTTCCGTATGTGGTAAACGAAGTTGAGTATCGTAATGGGTATTACTTGGCCGATGGAATTTATCCAGAGTAGGCAAGTTTCGTCAAATCATTCACGGTTGCAACTGATCCGAAGCATACGTACTTTAAACAGCGTCAAGAAAGTGCACAGAAAGATGTCGAACGTGTTTTCGGTGTTCTCCAAGGACGTTGGGGACTTATTCAACAACCGGCCCGTGCATACGAAGTCAACACATTACGTAGAATCATGTATGCTGACATCATATTGCATAACATGATTTTAGAAGATCAAAATATGTCGGTTGTTGACATGAAACAGATGTATTCTAATCCTGCAAGGTCAATGCAAACAGTGTTGATCGATCGATGTGAAACCCAACGTCGTAAAGCAAAAGAATTAAGAGACAAAAATACGCATATTAGTCTTCAACAAAACCTTATGAACCATATTTGGTGCGAAGTTGAAGAAGCATCGGAAGAAGATTAGTCGTCGGGGCGTATTTTTTTCTTTTTTTAATTTCGGAATTTTTTTTAATGTGTGTTTTTTTTAGTATTGTAATGTGTATTTGAATTTTATGAATGAAATGGTTAGTTTGTTAAAATAATGAAATAATTGTTTAGAGGGTTTTATGAAAATAAAAAGGTGAGTGGTGTTATTTTGTGTTATGATTAGAAGAGTGGTGTTGATGTTGATGTTATGCTGATGTGGCAGTCAAAAAATGGTGTTATGTGTGTTATGACACATGAGGCTCTAAGGGGGTGGTATCACTTATTCATACCTAATGAGGACCCCACCTCATTAAACTCTCTCACAACTCATATTTTTATTAACTAATTTAATAATAAAAAATACAAATAACTTTATATTTTATTTACCATATTATCCTTATATCAAATTAGTATTTACAAATATAAAAGAAAACACTAATTAATTATCAAATGTTAAAACTGTCTTTTTTTTACTTTCGTAAAAACCAAAGCAGTAATTAATGTATTTTTATTAAACCGTGTATTTTTTGTCTGTGGACAATAATTTTAGAACGAAATGAGTAATTATGTAAGGAGTAGTATATTTCGATCATTACAAAAGTTGTTTGAGAACGAGTAACTAGTGATAGAATCGTGTGTAACCGTGTTTTTTAGAACGACAATTTTATATACCTTATACCATCTATTTCACAATATATCTCACATATGTCTTCAGCGAGAGCTCGAACTCATAACCTTTTGGTTGGTGGGGAACTCACATACTGGTAGACCAAAGGCCTTGGGTTGTAACCGCTCTTATTCAAAATGATTCATTAGATCTAGCCGCTAGGTTTTGGCTCGCAATTTACATATATGCCCCTTTTATTTATCTAAAATAATTTTCATATTAATGTGTATATGTCTTTTTACGCCATTTATGTTGGGATTTTGGATTTAATTAACTATTTAAACATATCACGAGTACGCAGCGGAAAGATTAAACACGTATAGAACCTATAATTAACAAGGGATTGAAGATGTGTACCTTTTAGCAAGAAACGTTACACTGCTTTAGCAATAAACGTTACATCGTCTTCAATATACGCGTGTGTATAGCACCACGCGAAACCACCAAAGATTAAAAGTATAATCCCTCTAAGTATTCACACACAATACGTTCTTAGCAAACAACGTGTATACTAGTACTAGTAGTGATTTACCAAACGATAACCTTCGTCTTTGAATCAATCAACACACGAACAAAACCTCCACGAATGTGGTATAAAACCACAAAACTGAAACCTCAAAGGGTTGTATGATCGATCGCACGACAGGAGGAGGAAAATCAAAAACCTCTAGGGTTTTGAGGTTTGGTCGAACAAGGGAGAGAGCAAAGCAGATAGTTAGGGTTTTTAGATTTCAAGTTGTTGAACATACAATGACCATAAGACCTCTTTTTATACTCCTCTTGACTTGGTGAGCAAGCAAAGTCTCCCACCTCCTCTTGGAGGGGTATTCGGCCGACTAGGAGAAGGAGAGGGGTAAACCACACCCTTCCTTTATTCGATTTTACATATTTAGTCCTTTAAACCTTTTAACGACCTAATATTTATTTCTCATTAAACTTTTAACGATCGTTTGTTAAAACACTAATTAATATATTAAAACATTGTTCTACTCCCTCCATCCCAAAACTATTGTCCCCCGACAAAAAACACACAGTTTAAAAAAAGTGCATTTATTACTGCTTTTTCTTTCTTACTTTTTGACATAATGATAGTTTTACCCTTAGCTAATTAATTAAATTATTCTTTAAAGTTTGTAATAATTATTTCAAGCAAGGGTAATATAGTAAACTTGATTAAACTTCCCTATCCATTTTTAGTAGTGGACAATTAAATCGGACATATATAATTTATATTTGTTCATATTCCAACAGCTCTCACTTGGACATGTATAAATTATATAATAACATTGGTAAGCGTCTAGCAACACGCCAAGGCTCCCAGAAATATTCGAGTGTGGTTTCATAAAGACACGGACAAATGATTTATGAATTTACAATCCCTTTGTTTCTGATACTGTGTTAAAAATGGATATGGATCAATGTCATTCCATTATTTAACGATTTTGTTTCTCGTATATGTAACTAATCACGATTACCAAAAATCAATGAGACATATCTTCATGAGTTTTTGGGTACGGCCATACACACATCTGATTAATTCTACGAGGGGCCCAGTGGCATCAGTCTTCAACTATTGAAGGAACAAATTATATATTAACTACAAGTGCCAAGTCATCAAGTTTCAAAATCACTTCTGAAATAGCCCTTATTAGTTATCCATTTTCAGGATAACTTAGACTAGATCAAGAAGGATTATCCACACATGCAGGACCTACTTGCATCTCAAGTCTAAGGATTTTATAAGTAAAATCATATACAAGATTTACTTAATGACGACGATCCATAAAGTAATATTCTTTTTGGTTGGGGAAATCTAATATTCATCTTATGAATATCATGTGAGTTTGGTGGACAGATCCTTAATATCTAAAATATCACCAATCACTCAGAATTGTCTTAATTTAACAATATTCTCATATTGTTAATTGACAACGGATTAATTTAGAATAATAACTATTATTATTTACGGATTTAAACATGCAAATACAGGACACAATTTAAGATAAAAATAACAAAAATACCAAGTATCATTATCATAAAATAAATTGTTAAAACATCCCTTATCTAAATACTAAACACAGATCTACATGAAACTACTAGCTAAACGAAGTCCCATGCTCCTAGCATGTTGAGTAAGCTTTCCTTTAGACAAAGCCTTCGTAAAAGGATCAGCCAGATTGTCATCTATGTGAACTTTAAGGAATCTTATTTTGCCCAGTGCAATACTCTCGCGAACATGATGATATCTCCTATGGTAGTGTCTGGCGCCTTTCTGAACTCCCGGTTCGTTAGCGAAATGAAGTGCGGCTGAATTATCGCAAAACATTCTAATAGGTTCGTTTATTGTTGGTACTATACCAAGCCCTGAAATAAACTTTTTAATCCAAACAACTTCCATCTCTGCTTCTTAAGAAGTTATGTAATTCAGCTTATGTAGCAGGCATTTCAGTAGTACTTTACTTGGAGCTTTTCTAGTCTACTGCGCTTCTGTTCAAAACGAAACGTATCCTGTCAGAGATTTCATATCATCTATATCGGTCTTAAATCCAGCATCGCAATAGCAATCAACTCGAAGTTCAGCTTCCGGATTTCTACCATAAACCAAGAACACATCTTTAGTATTTCTTAAATACTTAAGAATATTTTTTACAGCAGTCCAGTGAAGTTTACCAGGATTTTGTTGAAACCGGCTTGTTATATTTTGCGCGAACGTAACATCAGGTCTAGTGCATCTCACTGCATACATAATGGAACCCACAACTGAAGCATAAGGTACATTTTGCATACGCTTCACCTCTTTAGGTGTTGAAGCACCTTGTGTTTTGTTCAAGTCAAGTCTTTCTTGCATGGGGATATGACCACGTTTGGAATTATCCATTTTATATCTCTTTAAGATCTTATCCATGTAAGCATTTTGACTAAGTCTAATCAATCGCTTTGACCTATCTTTGTAGATTTTGATTCCAAGAATAAATGCTGCTTCCCCTAGACTTTGACCTATCTTTGGAATGTGATTTCCCATGATGATTATGTCATCAACATACAAGATGAGAAATGTAACATTACTCCCACTAGCCTTTTGATATACACATGGCTCATCAAGATTTTGATCAAAACCAAACCTTTTGATTTTCTCATCAAATCTTTTATTCCAGCTTCTTGATGCTTGCTTAAGACCATAAATGGATCTTTGAAGCTTGCATACTTTTCTGGGATGATTAGGATCAACAAAACCTTCAGGTTGCACCATATAAATGTCTTCATCAAGATAACCATTTAAGAAAGCTGTTTTTGTAACATCCGGCGATTTTCGAAATTTTAAATGACTATTTTACCTTTTGACTTTCTGGGTCTAACTTGACTTTTTGATTTTTGACCTTTTATTGTCGCATAAAAACGATTACCGCGAGTATAACCCTTTGCTACAAGGACGAGCTTTATAGGTGTGTACAATACCATCCATGTCAGTTTTTTTCTTAAAAATCCACTTACTCCTAAGAGTCTTACAGCTAGGAGAAAGATCGACCAGGACCCATACCATATTGTCCACATGGATTGTATTTCCGCATTCATAGCATCGATCAATTTATTAGATTCAGAATCTAACATCGCGGCTTTATAGCTAGTGGGTTTATTAAGATCCCCTAGACTATGTTCCTCCACTTTTACATTTAGACTTAAATGATTTGGAGTTTGACGTATCCTTTCAGACCTACGAATTAGAATATCTTCCTCTTGAGGTGGTTCAAAACCTTCAACCTCCATGGGAATTTCGCTAGTGATTTTAGAAGGTGATGTATCTTCATCTTGAATTTCTTAACGAATCTATGCCCTCCATTGACTTTGAGTTATGAGATTTTTCTTCAAAAGAATCAGATACCTCTGCAACAAACTATTTTGTTTTTCTGGTGGGAAGTAAAAATAGTAACCCATTATTTCCTTTAGGTATCCTATAAAGATACACTTAACAGATCTTTGTTGGAGTTTGTCAGGCGTATCTCTCTTCACAAGCGCCTCACATCCCTAGACCTTTAAGTAAGACAGATTTGGAACTTTTCCATACCATAGTTCATATGGTGGTCTATATCAAATTTCTTGGTTGGAACCATATTGAGAATGCGTGTTGCAGAATCTAGAGAATAATCCCAGAAGGGTAACGACAGTGTAGTAAGCATTCATATAGATCAAACCATGCTACAAAGTACGATTTCTCCTTTCACCCTATTATGTTGTGGTCGGGGAGTGGAGTGTGTTGGAAGAGTAAGCTGCTAGACAATTCCACAAGCTTTAAGATAATCTTTAAACTCTTGGCTTATGTATTCGCCACCTCGATCTGATCGAAGAGCCTTGATTGTCTTTCCGAGTTGATTTTCCACTTTATTTTTAAACACTTTGAACATTTCAAAGACTCATGTTTATGTTAAACAGATAAAACATAACCATAACGACATATAATCATCGCTGAATGTAATGAAGTATAGCTAGCACCTTGTCTGTGACCAATGTCTAAATGCTCCACACATCAGTATGATTTATTCCAAGAAGAATCAGTCGCCCGTTCGGGCGTGTGGGAAAACGTTTCCTTGGTCATATGCCGATAAACAAGATACGCATTGATCAAATGACTCATCATCTGTTGATTTTAAAAGCCCTTCTTGTTAAAGTTTGAATTGCAGAAGTTCTTCCTGCATTGCTTCCACCCAGGATGAATCAGATAAAACTTTAGCAATGCTTGTTGGTTCAATCTGTGATAGGAAACAAGCATATAAACAAGTATTTAGGGTATCATGTGTTTTCTGCTCATACACATCACTGAGAAACCCTTGTTCAGAAGTAGGTTTTGACATTCTTCTTGTCTGAACAGTTGACTGCACTTCACCAATCACATTGTCAATTGGGTGATCTTTATGAATTCTTGTATTTGGAGTGGTTAGAACAATATAGGAATTTGTAATGTTCCCCAAATCAACTTTTGGTTCTTCTTTTTTTTATCTTTTTTTTTTTTTTTTTTTTTTTTTTTTTTTATTTTCAGTGTTGTCTTCTTCATTTGGACTAGTAGTACTAACTGATGGACCAACAGCATTAAGTTTAAGACTACCAGTATTAACATCAGGACTGGCAGTATTAGCTTGTTGCTCAACAGCATTAACATCCTTTAGTACTGCTATTCATCGCAACCTTTCTTGTTCAGCTTCTATTATTTAGAGCATCTTTCACCTGCTTTTGGAGCATCATCAGCAGTTTTTGAGTTCCCATTCTCAACTCTTTGTAGGTGAATCAAGTATGAGTATCTTTACAAATTGGATCACAATGCAATCTTAAACTGTTTTTTCTAATTTACTTGCAGATGTAACATTTCTCAATTTCGGTCACTTTACGACATCTATATTAGTCACTATTATTTTGGTCGGACACGCGTTTAACTTTTAATACTTACTTTTAACTACAATCAGCTAGACATAGAAATAATCATTTAATGTAAACGGTCATCAAATAAATTAAGGTTTGCATCAACCAAGTAGTAAATAATTATTAAGAAGATAATTATTAACTTTGGCGTATTTATTGTTTATTGGTCAGTAAAAGGGCTAACGTTTCGCAATAAAATACATTTGGACATACCCCGGAAGAATACTAGACTACCTAGACTTAAACCAATACCCGTTTTAAAAGCCTAAACACAAGATTTAATCAAATCTTGTGTTAATATCACTTGAGTAGCCGAGAGAGAGAGAGGTAAGTAAACCACACAAAATCGTCCCTTGGTGATTTATTAGCTACTAAAGATCTTCCTAACGATGTAACATTTGTACTTAGTACATCCAGTTTTCAAAATTATGCATGTTCCTAATGGTCTCCTAATGGCTATTTATCCATTGGTTAATAACCAATTCTCCCTTTTGATCCCTTTTGTGCCGCGGTTAACAAGGAAAGGAGACCATACCATATCATTTCATATCTTAGGTGAATCTTGTACAACATCTTGCTAATTAAGTCATGTACTTGGTGGTTTAACCTAAAACCATGTGTAAGCAACTAAAACCCTCCTAAACCACCTTCAATGATTGTTTCTAGTCAGCGGAGAAACCAGAGGAGTTAATAGCATAAATAATCCTATAATAAGACCCACTAGTTCCTTAACCACACTTCTAAACTCTTAAACTCTCTCAAGGATAAACACTTCCTATTTACTCCCATATCCCATTCGCATTTAACCTTACACGTCCCACATTTAAACCCACAATTGTTCTAAGGAAACACAAGGGAAGCCTTAAGATCAAGCTTAGGTTTTTGGAAGGGAAAGCCCAACTAAGGGATTCGGGTTTATAAGCTTGGAGCTTAAGTTATACACGTTTGGGTGTATACGAGTCGAGTTTACGTCTAAACTTACACCCAAGGAAACTAGGACCCTTTGTAAGTCGTTACTAGGTCTTTTATGTCATTTATGTTCGTCTTATCTTTACTTAAGTTACTATGTCACGTTATATTCGGGTTAGATACCTCTTAGGACGTGAGACATACATGGTTCGACAATGATGATTTCAAGCTTCCTAAGTTAAACAGACAAAGTGGACTTGTGTTGTTGTAAACTTGATTTAAAAGGATGATAACTAGCATGTTATAGCGTAAATTGTCATAAAAATGGACAAACGTAATCAAGTGGATTATGGAAATCGTTATGGCACGAGCACAAAAAGTATTCACGTAAACTTTTGTTGTAATCGAAACCTTTGGGCTTGGGAACTCATGCAATGACATATTAAACGAGTGCATGTAATGAATATCGATTCATAAACGTTAAAGAAATGCCAAAATGGTACGTCGAGACCTAGGAATCATTTAGCAACTCAAAGGGCTAAGTTCGGGTCATGTTGGGCTTGGCAGCCCACTGTGAGAGCCTAACAGGCCCCAGCAAGGCCGTAGATAAGTTGGGCTTATAAATAAGCTATACAAGCTTATTCATGGGCTAGGAATGCTTATTAAATTGACTTGGGCTTTGCATTGCCTTTCAAAACCAAACCGAACCCTTAATGGGCTCACTAGCCCATTAACGAGTCCTATTCGAGCCATAAGCTCACAATAAGCTCAAAGCAGCTTATTGATAAACTCACATAAGCTAGATGGACTTAATGGACCCAAATATAGTTAACGGACCCTAATGGACCAAGTCGAACCCATTAGAAATGTATTCGGGTTTCTATTTGGCCCATAAAGCCTAATACCGAGCCGGACAGCTTATTAAATAAGCTGAATTGGAAAACAGAACTAATAAGTTCATAAGGCTAGAAATTAAGTTAAAAACACCTAATGGACCTTAGTATATAATTCGGGTTGAGTTATTGGGCTCATGAGCCCAATAAGCTCGAAAAAGCCAAAATAAGCTCTCCCGAGCTTATTTTTAGCTTAACCAACTTAAACGAGCCTAATGAAAACAATTGTGCCTTTTAAAACTATATCAGACCTTTAAAACGCTTATTGGACCTTAACGGGCCTAATAAGGCCCATTAAGCCAAAATAAGCTCGTTAAAGCTTATTTATAAGCTTAGGCAGCTTATACAGCTTAAGGGGACTTATTGAATCATAATGTCACTTGTTAGATCTTAATCGGAGTTAAAATGTGATTTTTACAAGTTAAGGGGCTAAAAGTGTCAATTTGCAAACTATAGGGTTAAAACTGTCATTTTTGGACTTTAATAAGTCTAGGGGTTGTTTTGAATATTCTGAAAGTTAAGGGGCTGATGTGAAACTATAAGGACCTAAAGTGAAACTTTGGATAGTTAGAGGACTAAAAGTGTAATTAAGAAACTTAAGAGTGTTTTGTAAACAAAGGTGAATTTTATAGATACTATCGAACCGCGAGTTACAATATATTCGCTATTAATCGGTTTTAACTTACGACTTTAATAAATAAGAATATTTATTAACAAAGTTTATACGTTTCCCAAGAGCCATCGTAATTACAAACAATTTCAAATACATTAAACGCGTACACCACCACACAAGTGATAACAGTATATATAAACTAGCAAAATTTATTGTAGTTTATACATTAAGTCGTTAGCCTAAACTTGTAGACTAAGACTGGCCGTATTTACTTAGGTATTTGACGGTGTGATTCATTGCTTACTTTGATATATATATTTATCATTCCGAGGACTACCTTCTAAGGTGAGTTCATAGCCCCATGTTTTATAATTATTTAAATGATTTACATATTTGGGGTGAGAACATGCTTTGTTTTACAAATTGGACGCAAGTGCACATTTATTATTGACTTACGTGTTTGCCTAAGTAGCGATAACCCACTGAGCCCATTATCATGAACTGTCAATTACTGGATTGCGAGCGCGAATGTTATAGATAGATCTATTTGGGATTGACAATCTCGTTCGGGTGGATTAGCTTTCCACCTGGGGAACGAACGTATACCATGTCGAATTTGGGATGTTCCGGGTTAGAACATCATTCACGGGCAATTATTGGCAATTTATTTGCATTCATACATGTCAAGCTTCGGTGTCATGAGCTTAGGAAAACGTAATCACTTTTTATGATGTTTGCATCTGTTGCTTAATCATACACTTGGAAATCTTGCGGTCCTACAATTGATTTACATAAACCTATGAATTCACCAACTTTATGTTGACGTTTTAAGCATGTTTTTCAGGTCAATAAGGCACGAGATGTGAAGATACATTGAGGTCAAATAATTGAAGAGTCGACCATAAGATTTGGGGTCATATTACATTTGGGGACAATTGTTATAAACCAAAATCTTTATTTATATTGTTGAACAATTTGAAGGCTATGGCTTATGTAACAAACACGTATTTTGTTAATCCAATGTATTTTTTTTTTCAATGGACTACGTTTAGTGGTTCGTTTACATAATCTTGTGCTACTAAACTATGAAGTAACGCCTTCGGATATTCAACATTCTGCTGCAACCCAGATTTGGGGGTGTTACAGATTGGTATCAGAGCCAAGGTTATAGAGAACCAGGTCAAAAGTTTTGTCTGGACTATAACCATTTTCAAACACTGTTTTCACAAATGGGATTTGCGAGGGGGTCATGGCACACATTACTTGTTTGCATCCAGGCTTTTATGCTCTACATGACAATGCCATTGTTTTAGCATTAGTAGTTACTAAGTGCTTACTAGATTGATTGATATACGTGTAGATAAATGATATTACGTATATGACTATAAGACTCTTATAATTAAAGCTTATAGACATATCATACCGATCTTTCCTATAAGTAATACTTATATAGGTTATTTTTGCTTTTTGCAGTAGTCATGTCTTCTACGACATCTGCGGTCACCTACACTTTCGTTTACACCGACTCTGAGCCCGACAGAGCCTTCTGGGGAGCCGATGATGAGGAGGTATCTAAGGGAGGCATCCCACGGGTCATCATATTAGGATACGATGGACTCCCGATATTGCCAGTAGCATCACCATCACCGGATTACATACCAGGCCCAGAGGATCCACAGGCACCGCCAGTTCCTTAGGACGAGGATGACGTGAGCCTATGTTCGTACAGGCACATGATCCTGACTACGTGCCAGAGCCTATATACCCTGAGTATATACCATTGGAGGATGAGCATGAGTTTCTAGCTGAGGAGCAGCCATTACCTCCTGTTGATTCACCTACTGCTGAGTCACCAGATAATGTTACTACAGTCAATCTCGAGGGGATCCAGGAGGAGTCGAGGATGCTGAGACGGGATGGTTGGTTGTGACTTTCCTTATGGACGGGGGATATGATGGAGATGATGACTGATTGGTGATTCATCTGGGGATGTACTCTGATGGTGAGGATGAAGGATGATAGGACGAGGAGGAGAGGAGAGCACTTAGCTCCAGGCCGACTTCTGCTATTGTTTGATACATGTTGATAAGCCGTTTTCCCACCCGAAGGAACATGCATATATATACCACACCCTTCATCTGACATTACTATTGGGGCTAGGATTACCGTCCGGCCTCAGGCTTCCATATCCCTTCCACCAGAGGCAGAGGTTGAGAGACTTCTGGCCATGACTACTCCATCACCATCACCACCTATCTCACTATCACCACCCTCTGTAGGGGAGCGCCTTGTTAGGAGCATGGCCCCACCTGCACATGCATCACCACCACCTGTTCCATTACCTTTACTACCATCATCTAGGTGTCCAACCCAAATCCAAACACTCAGGATAGCATCCACTCAGGCCCTTATTGATGCAGTTACTGCCGCATTACCATCACCTCCACTACCACCACTACCACCATCTCTATACATACCACCACCTGTTGACCGTAGGGATGATATTCCTGAGTCTGAGCAGCCACCCCGCAAGAGGTTGTATTTGTCCACCCTAGGCTCTAGATACGAGGTCGGGGAGAGTTCTACTGCTAGACCTACCAGAGGTCGGGGGATAGATTATGGATTTGTCAGCACGGTAGATGCTGAAGAGAGGCGACAGGGGACTAGAGATGTTGGGTACGGTATTAGGGATACTTGGGTAGATCCGGCAGAGGCAGTTCCTGAGATAGCACCTATGACCGTGGGAGAGGTCAATACTAGGGTCACAGAGCTTGCTGAGTTCCATGAGCATGATACCCAGGTAACTTATATGCTTTACAGAGGATGCGGGTTCAGGATAGTATGTCTCGTATATCACAGTGAGTCGTATGGACTCGTAGAGGTCATTCTACATTTTGAGGATAGGATGACTCTCCATGAGACAGTATGGATTATGCAGGAGGAGGCCTATGCTTCCTAAGAGGCTTGGGCTCACTCATGGGGATTGAGTCAGGTGACTCATCAGGAGCTTCAGACCCATCGTGATCATGTGTATGCACACGAGACCCATCTCCAGGCACACCAGACACAGCTACAGCTGCAGGGTACTCTCATTCAGACACATCATCAGGTACATGAGACTCGCTTTCAGATGCAGCAGGCTGAGTTAGCAGCGCTTCAAGAGACTGACCGTAGGCGTCAAGCACAGATGGTAGAGACTCTCCGAGTCATTAGAGACATGAGGCGAGAGATGAGCGACATGCAGGCCGAGTTGTTAGTACTGCGAGAGCAGCAGAGGAGAGCTAGACAGCCAGGACCAGATGCTAGGATTCCAGATCACCAGGATGCTTCTGGGGATGCTGACAGTCACATCTAGTGATTTATGTTATTTTATCTTGCTAGGTCATTGTACAGGCATGTTAAGTATTAGGGGTTTTCCCCGAGTATGAAATGAAAAAGACCCAAGGGCACGTTGGTTGAGTGTGTTGTGTGTGGTGTTATAAAAGATTGAGGAGGGTAGAGGTCCAGGGTTCGAGCCTTGCTCACCCTGTATTTCCCCTCTTTATTTTTTTTTATTTTTGCAAAAACATAAAAAGGAAAGTTGTAGATAAGCTGAAAACTATCAATTTTAATAAAAGCAACTATTTTTGAAACTCTCTAAATAAGCTAGAATACCCCTGTTAACAACACCAACCCAAACAACATGACTCCAGAATCCATCCAAGCAATGATTGACCAAGCTCTTTTGCGAAACTCCACCAATGGAGATGGAAGCCACAGTTCGCACGAGGATAACCGAAGGAACGTGCAAACTGCGCGCCCTTGTTTTTACGCTGACTTCATGAAGTGTCAACCTTTGAACTTCAAAGGGACTGAAGGCGTGGTCGGTTTGACTCGGTGGATTGAGAAGATGGAGTCAGTTTTCAATATCAGTGGTTGTGCTATTGAGAATCAAGTAAAGTTTGCCACCTGCACTCTGTTAGGTGCTGCTTTGACTTGGTGGAATGGTCAGATAAGAACCTTAGGTCCTGAGGCATATGCAATGACTTGGGAAGTACTCAAGAAAAAGATGACGGACAAGTATTGTCCGCAGGGTGAAATCAAGAAATTAGAAATCGAGCTGTGGAACCTAAAGGTCAAGGGGAACGATGTTCCAGCATACACTGAACGTTTCCAAGAACTAACCCTGATATGTACCAAGTTTGTTGCCAACGAAACCGAGAAGGTTGACAAGTACATCAGTGGACTTCCTGACAACATTTATGGGAACGTCAAGTCTGCCAGACCCAAGACGTTGGATGAGACTATTGAGTTGGCCAATGACTTGATGGATCAGAAACTCCGCACCTACGCAGAAAGGCAGTCTGACAACAAAAGGAAGGCTGATGATTCATCCAGAAACAACCATGGTCACCAGCAACAACCCTTCAAGAGGCAGAATGTCGCCAAGGTCTACAATATGGGGACAGGCGAAAGGAAGCCTTATGGGGGATCTCTGCCCAAATGCACCAAGTGCCATCTTCACCACAATGGCCCGTGCACCCAGAGGTGCCACAAGTGTAACAAAGTAGGGCACTTTGCTCGCGATTGCAGGAGTACTAGTAACACAAATGTTGCTAATACTCAGAAGGGCAATGGGGTAGCCCACAAAGGAAATTGTTGTTTTGAGTGTGGAGCACCAGGGCATTTCAAGAGAGATTGTCCTAAGCTGAATAATAAAGATGGAGGAAATGGGAATGCATAAGGCTGGGTTTATGCAGTTGGGAATGCAGAAAAGAGGGGAAATGCACCGGGAAACCTTGATGCCAATGTCGTCACGGGTACGTTCTTCTTAAATAACCACTATGCATCTATCTTATTCGACACTGGTGTCGATAGAAGCTTTATATCCACTGCATTTAGTTCCTTGATTGACATCGCCCCAACTCTATTAGAAAATTGTTATGATGTCGAATTAGCTGATGGGAAATTAGTCAGGATAGACACTATTATACGAGGTTGTACTTTAAATTTCTTAGACCATCCGTTCAACTTAGATCTAATGCCCATAGAACTGGGTAGTTTCGACGTCATTATCGGTATGGACTGGTTAAGAAGATGTCACGCCGTGATCGTGTGTGATGAGAAACTTGTTCAAGTTCCCTATGGGAATGAAACTTTGACTTTTTGTGGCAACGAAAGTAGCAACGGGAGAGAATCCCGGTTGACAGTTATCTCATGCTCAAAGGCTCAAAAGTACATGGTAAAAGGATGTCAGGTCTTTTTGGCACAGATATCCGCCAAGAAAGAGGAGGATAAGTAGGAAGGAAAACAAATAAAGGACGTACCAATCGTCCGAGATTTTCCTGAAGTATTTCCCGAAGACTTGCCAGGTCTTCCTCCGGCTCGACCAGTGGAATTCCAAATTGACTTAATTCCAGGAGTCGCACCCGTAGCTCGAGCACCGTATTGATTGGCTCCATCCGAAATGAAGGAATTATCAGAACAATTACAAGAGCTTTCCGACAAAGGATTCATAAGCCTAGTTCCTCACCTTGGGGAGCCCCGATCTTATTTGTCAAAAAGAAGGATGGGTCGTTTATGATGTCCATCGACTGTCGTGAGTTAAATAAACTGACAGTAAAGAATCGTTATCCACTCCCGAGGATCGACGATTTGTTTGATCAACTTCAAGGATCTAGTATTTATTCGAAGATAGATCTGAGATCATGATATCACCAGGTTAGAGTGCGGGAACAAGACATTCCAAAGACGGTATTCTGAACTCGGTATGGCCATTACGAGTTCCAGGTTATGCCATTCGGACTAACAAATGCACCTGCGGTATTCATGGACCTCATGAACCGAGTGTGCAAGCCTTACTTGGATAAGTTCGTAATTGTCTTCATCGATGACATACTTATTTATTCAAAGCACGAGAAAGAACATGAAGAACATCTCAAGGTCATTTTAGAATTTCTTAAGAAAGAGAAGTTGTACGCGAAATTTTCAAAATGTGAATTTTGGATTCTGAAAGTACAATTTCTCGGACATGTCATTGATAGTAGAGGCATACATGTGGATCCAGCCAAGATAGAATCTATCAAAGATTGGGCATCTCCTAAGACACCAACGGAGATCCGCCAATTTTTAGGTCTTGCTGGTTACTATCGAAGGTTCATCGAAGGATTTTCGAAGATTGCTAAATCAATGACGAAACTTACTCAGAAAGGAATCAAGTTTGACTGGGGAGAAAAGGAAGAAAACGCTTTTCAGTTAATAAAGCAGAAGTTGTGCAGTGCGCCAATTCTGGCTTTACCTGAAGGAAGCGAAGACTTTGTAGTCTACTGTGATGCGTCACACAAGGGTTTAGGTGCTGTATTGATGCAGAGAGAGAAGGTGATTGCTTATGCTTCTCGACAACTAAAAGTTTACGAGAAGAACTACACCACTCATGATTTAGAACTTGGATCGGTGGTATTTGCTCTAAAAATATGGAGACACTATCTTTATGGAACCAGATGCACCGTATTCACCGACCATAAAAGTCTACAACATATTCTCGATCAAAAGGAGCTTAACATGAGGCAACGCCGTTGGCTTGAATTGCTAAGCGACTACGATTGTGACATTCGTTATCACCCGGGGAAGGCAAACGTAGTGGCTGATGCATTGAGCCGTAAGGAACGGACTGAGCCATTGCGGATTTGAACCTTGGTTATGACTATTGGCTTGAATCTTTCCAAACGAATTTTAGAAGCTCAGATTGAAGCCTTGAAAATAGAAAATCTTGTAAATAAAGACGTAGGCGGTATGATCAGAAAGGATATACCCAAGGAAAGGCTGGAACCACGTACCGACGAGACCTTATGTTTACACGGCAGGAGTTGGTTGCCTTGCTATGGAGATTTAAGATCCGTGATTATGCACGAATCTCACAAGTCAAAATACTATATCCATCCCGGTTCAGAAAAGATGTATCAAGACATGAAAAAACTATATTGGTGTCCCAATATGAAGGCAGACATCGCCACCTATGTTAGCAAGTGCTTGACATGTGCAAGGGTCAAGGCCGAACATCAAAGGCCATCGAGATTGCTAGTATAACCTGAGATACCCGAGTGGAAGTGGGATAATATCATGATGGATTTTATCACCAAGCTTCCTAAGTCGTCGCAAGGTTTTGACACCATCTGGGTGATTGTGAGTCGCGATCGACTTAAAAATCTGCTCACTTCTTGCAATAAGGAGAATGATCCATTGGACAAGTTGGCAAGGTTGTACCTGAACAGGATAGTAGCAAGACACGGAATACCTGTAACGAGAAATGATAGAGTTAATTATGAGTTAGATGCTAAACAAGGATTAGTTGGAAATCTTAAGAGCTCATAAGTGTAGTTTGTGGCTTTTCTCTCCCATAAGCTTCTAACCGGACTAATAATACGTGCTCTCTTTGAAAATTAAACTTAAATCAACAATTTTTGAAGTATGGTCGATATCAATAATTTTAGTCTCAGTTCAAATTTATACTTAAATTTTCTAAAACGAAATTTTCTCTATATTATGGTAATTTGAAGTTTTTAAGTTAAAAAAAAGAGGTAATAATAATAATAAAAACTGTGGGCTAATAAAAGTTTACTGCATCTTGCCGGCTCACAACCGATGTTGCAGTCTTTTAAATAAGGCACATAGTAATTATCCGAGACTGATAAAAGTTTGCTGCATCTTGCCGGCTCACAACCGATGTTGCAGCCTTCTAAAAGGTCGAGGATTTCCTTAGTTTAAAGGATGTGTAATTATATTAAGTGTAATAAATGTGATTTAATAAATATAGGGAAAATCTCTTTTTCTTAAATTTAAATATGATTTTGAACTAAGACTATTTCGTTTTAAAATTGTGATTTTAGGTATATACGGGGACTTCCTCAAGAGTTGAGCATAGTTCACCATACTTTCCATGTGTCAAATCTGAAGAAATGTTACGCTGACGAACCTTTAGTCATGCCATTAGAAGGAATTCACGTTGACGATAAGCTCTAGTTTGTGGAAGAGCCCGTTAGAATCCTGAGTTCACCCAGAAACGTGAAGATTCGTTCAAACAAAAATACCCACAACTCTTCACAAACCGGGCTTCGTCATCCACTACAAGGTCTTAAGCTTTGAGGACAAAGCTCTTTTAACGGGTGGAGACTGTAACATTTCTCAATTTTAGGTCATTTTATGACTCCTATTATTCATCACTATTTATTTTAGTCCGATGTGCGTTTACTTTTAATATTTACTTTTAAGCTAAATCGCGTAGACTAGAAATAATCATTTAATGTAAACGGTCATCAAATAAATTACGGTTTACATCAACTAAGTAATATATAATTATTAAAAAGATAATTATAAACTTTGCGTGTATTATTTTTATTGGTCACGTAAAAGGTTTACGTTTCATAATAAAATACATTTGGACACACCCTGAAAATACCTAGACTTACCTAGACTCAAACCAATACCTACTTTTACTCCATAAACACAAAATTTGTACAATTAGTGTGTTCATAAACCACCAAGGCCGAATAAGGGTAAGTTAAACCCACATATAATTCGTCCCATGTGATTAGCTAGCTAGAAAATCTTGTCATGATCCTTAAAAGTACTAGTACTTCATCTAACTAATTAAAACTTGTCCTAATGGTCTCCTACTAGCCAATTACCTAATAGACAATAACCATTTTCTTCCTTGTTCCTTTGATACCGCGGTTAACCAAGGAACAAGCACACACATCATAAGATTTTGTAATCTTGGAAGATCATGTACCATTATCTTGCAATTAAGAATTGTACTAAGTGGTTTAGCAAGAAAACCATGTGTAGTTAACTAGAAATCCCCAATGCCACTATCTAGGGCTCGTTTGGTTTAGTTGAGGTGTTAAAGAATGCTAACTAGTTCATTTGCTTATAAATACGCACTCACTAGTTCATTTGATACATTTCCTAAACACTTAAACTCTCTCTCAAAGATAAACCAACTTCCTTTATCTTTGTTTCATTCGACATACACACAACCGGACCCAAACACGACCCACATTAACCTAAGGATTCAAGGTAGCATTTAAGTTCGCTTATAAGGATATCAAGAGGAAAGTACGAGCTAGGATTGGGTAATCGCATCGGGTTTGCCTCTCAATCCAAAACCAAGAGCCTAGGACTATTGTAAGTCAAACTAAACTCCTATATATCTATATTCTAGTCGTTTTAGCATGTCTAGTTGGAAAGAGTCATGTAACCTTGTGTGTAACAAGGTTAACGTGGGCACGAACATGCATGGTTCGACCCATACATGGTTTACGCACGTATATTAAGTATATGAGGCCTTGTGTGGTGCAAACATGTATAAAACGTGATAAAATATCGAGTTAAGCTTTAAACAATCATTTAAAATACACGAATAAGGATCATGGTGATCATGGGTTCGTTTTACTTGGTCACCCAAATTCTATACGTAAACACTTGAATGAAAACGCAATGACTTGGCTTGGGAAAGCATTCACTAACTATTGAAATGAATGCATGTGATTAATAATGATTAATAAATGTTAACGAGAGCTTAACAAAGGATTTGAATCCATAGAACCACACTAGTAAACCAAGGGGATTATGTTCGGGTCTTATTGGGCCCAACAGCCCACTAAAAGGCCCAACAGGCCACGAACCATAAGCCTACGGCTTATAAATAAGCTCTACGAGCTTATTAATGAACTAGAGATGCTTATGTGATTCGCATGAACCCTAAAACACTTATAAAAAGCTAGCCGAACCCTTAATGGGCTTACTAGCCCATTAACGAGTCCAACTCGAGCCATAAGCTCACAATAAGCTTAAAACATCTTATTGGTAAACCTATATAAGCTTAATGGGCTTAATAGATCTAAGTAAGGCTAATGGACCCTAATGGGTCTAGTCAAACCACTCAAAAAACTATTCGGACCCTTAATGGGCCTAACAGCCCAATAACGAGAGCTTATTGCTTATTTGATAAGCCGACCAAGCAAAACAGACTCTAATCTTCTTATAAGACTAGAAAATAAACTAGAAACACTCAAGGGCCCTTTTATAATATTCGGGTTTGAGTTATTGGGTTCACGAAGCCCAACAAGCTCGAATAAGCTCTAATAAGCTCTCCCGAGCTTATTTTCAACTTAACTGATTTGTGTAACTTAAATAAGCTTAACAAGTGCTTTTGTACCTTTAAAATTATAATTGGACCATTAAATAGCTTGATGGGCCTTAACGGGCTTAATAAGCCCAATAAGCTTAAATAAGCTCATCCGAGCCTATTTATAAGCCAAAACAGTTGGCTTTGCTTATTGGAGCTTAATAAAACTTGTTGCCACTTGTTAGACCTTAAATGGACTTAAAATGTGGTTTTTACAAAGTTGAGGGACTAAATATCTCATCCAAGCTTATTAATAAGCCAAACAGATTTGTGTAGCTTAAATAAGCTTAAAAAGTGCTTTAGTGCTTTTTAAAACTTAATCGGACCTTTAAAACACTTATTGGACCTTAACGGGCCCAATAAGGTCCATTAAGCCAAAATAAGCTCTCCCGAGCTTATTTATAAGCTTGGAACAGCTTATATGGCTTATTGGAGCTTAATGAAATCTAATGTCACTTGTTAGAACTTAATTGGAGTTAAAATGTGATTTTTACAAAGTTGAGGGACTAAATATGTAAACTTTGAAACTTGAGGGTTAAATTCTGTCAACCCATTGTTTTAGTAACTTAAGGGACTGTTTTGGTCACTTTTGGAACTTAAGGGACTATTTTAAACATATAAGGACCTAAAGTGTAAATTTAAACATGTACACCACCACAGTGATTACGTATATATAAACTAGCAATTTTTGGAGTTTATAACATTGAGTCTTTAGCTAAACTTGTAGACTAACGATGGTCGTATTATTAGGTATTTGACGGTGTGTTTCATACTTGGATATATTTATCCATTCAGAGGACTACTATGAGGTGGAGTTTATGCCAGTTGTCTTTTTAAATGATTTACATTTTGGGGTGAGAACATGCTTGTTTTACAAATGATCGCAAGTGTACATATTATACAATGATTACGTGTTTTGCCTAAGTAGCGATAACCCACTGAGCCCTTTATCAATGAACTGTCAATTACCTGGATTTATGAGCACGAATGTATAGATAGATATATTTGGGTTTGACAATCCCCGTTTGGGTGATTAGCTATCTCGAGAACGAAGGATACCATGTCGGATTTGGATGTTGCGGGTTTAAAATCATTCACGGGCATTCATTGGCAATATATGGCATTATACATGTCGAGCATCAGTGTCATGAGCTTAGGAGAACGTAAATTACTTTTTATGATGTTTGCATTTGGTTGCTTAATCATACACTTGGAAATATTAGCGGTCCTACTATTGATTTACTTAAAACCTATGATTTCACAACTTTATGTTGATATTTTAAGCATGTTTTCTCAGGTCAATAAGGCACGGGGTGATCAGATTACATTGGGGGTCACTCTTGGAAAGAGTCAGTACTAAAGATTTGGGCGTATTACATTTTGGGATACTTTGTTATTAAACCGAAATTTTACTTATATTGTCGAACAATGTGAAGCCTGAGCTTATGTAAATGATCAACAAGCATTTTGTTAATCCAATGTAATTTTTTAAAATGACAGTTAGTTGGTCATTCTATATCTTCTGTATTGATCTATGAAGTAACGCCCTATTGATATACATTATATTTCGTGCTTACGACGGATTTAGGGGTGTTACTAGAATCTGAAGAATTCATAGAATTCTGAGACCAAAAATGTTGTTACCAGATAATCGTTTGTGGAAACAAAACGTTTTTCAAAATCTCCGGAAAGTTGGTTGAGAATGATAATCAATTTGGTGTGGTATTTAATTTTCTTTTCTAAAAACATGTGGATCCTGTTGTTTGAAAAAGCATTTTGATCGACTTTCTTCAGCAAGTAGTAAGGACTCTTAGAAGTCAGGAATCACACTGCAATAGTGTCTTAATGACATTTACCAGATAAATTTTTTGTTTGAAATGCTGGCTTTCTTTAGATAGAAAGGATTTGGAAACCTAGAGCTTGTTTGTGGTTTGTTCATAGAAAAAACTGTGGTTTTGTCTAAACATGAACAGTTTGTGTCTGATGATTTTTATAAAAATAATATCCAGCTATTTGATCTTCTTTCCAAGGCTATTTCTCTATCATGTTTCTAGATTCTTCGTTCTTGAAAAACATGTTTTGAGAAGAGAGTATGTTTGAATTAAAAGATTCTTTTTCTTTTGGGGTTCAGAAAGTGTTTTTTTACGACGATCAATATTGATAGGACTTATTCACTAGAATCGGAACGTTATGTGTACTTTTTAAATCAACTTTTGTCCTTCTGTCAAAACTTTAACGTGTTCTTTATATCTTTCAAGCTCACAATTAAATTATCATTGCCACTTTTATTGTCCAGATTAATCTTGGTTGCAATTGTTAATTGGTTTTTCAGTTGGTCAATCAATATAATATCAGAGCATCAAGTTTTGCAGATGAGTTAGAATTTCTGAACCGATACCTGGTTATGATTTGTCATATACTGCAGAATAAGGATGATATTGCTATCACTGGTTATTCAGTCTTGAATGGTTCACAACATTCGACTGTCAGAAGACCAGTCATCACCTGCACACCTTGATTAATCATATTGTTATCCACATTATCAGGATTGTGGTACCTCAGCGAGAGCATCTGAACCATAATGAGAAAATTTACCATGAGAGCAACTTTGGCAGTGTTGAGTTCATCACAATCAGAGTCATATGCATCCAAATCATCGGCTTAATAAGAAGCATTGTGAGTAATGATAGTCTGTGTGGCTTGACCTTCTGCAGTTCATGGATCTGCAAAAAATGCTAGTTCCTCCTCATGTCGAATTTGACCATTTGCTTGAGCTTGTACCAGCAATACTTTATCCTTAAACCACAAATCATCCCGTTTCCTTTAAGGTTTAGTGCACTATTTGGACATGTGTCCTTCCCCTTTACAGTTGTAAAAAATAATAGTCCTTTGTTTTCTTGTAGAATTTCTTCCACTTGCTCCTAGAGTGTAGGTCCTAGTGGTACCCGTAGAAAAAGAAATTTGTCTCCCCTGTACTGGTTGTAAAGTCACTCTTCCATCATTAATGGTAGCTTGTTGCCTAGGGTTTGATGAATTTCTTAGCTGGTTGTTGGTAGTAGGATAGCGAGATGTGACGACAGCTGATAGGAATGACATCATATGGTTGATGGCATCAATGGGATCGTCACCTTTCTTGAACACTGGAACAGTTGGACCTGAGTCTAGTTGGGAAAAGTCAGGTTGTTGGTGTTGTTGGTTAACAGTGGGAGCATATTCCATTTGAGGGATGGATGATGGTGGTGAATAAACGTTATGGTGAAATGATGATTGATAATCATTAGATGGATAAGTAATTGAAAGAGGTGTTAATGATTGATTGATTGATTGAGTATTGTTGAGACTGATAAGGTGATCCATACTGTGGAGACTGATATAGTAAAACCTGTGGTTGAAATTGAGAGTTTTGGTATGAGTTCTAATGAGTTTGATACGGAGACTGGGTCATCTGATGGGTTGCAAACAAAGCAAGCAGATCTGAGTTGTGTTCATGCATTAAACAAACTTCATTTGCATGAAATTCGTATTGTCCCAAATAAGCATGAAGCTGATCAATATTAGTTGTGTGCAAGTCCTGAACCAGTTTTACATCGGTCACAAATTTGCTCCACTCAGGAGGAAGAGTATTCAAAAACTTAGTGTTCACTTGAAATTGTTCCAGTTTCACATTGTAGATGTTCATGTCATTGAGTAGCAGTAAAAATCTCAAGTAGAAATCACGTAGTGTTTCCCCCTTCTTATAAGCAAACTTATCGAATTCATCATATAGTTTACACTCTCTTTCCTGTTTCGTCAATGAAGTTCCTTGCATGAGAAGTTGAATTCTTTCCCAAAGTTCCTTGGCGATTCGATGATTGCTAACAAGTGCATAGACCTCTGGTGGTAATCCTTGGAGAATGATATTTGTTGCCTTGACATCACAATCAGCTTGAATTGCATCCGTAGCAGATAACTCAGAGTATTTTCTTGGTCTAGTCACTCCATTCTCCTCAATCGTAGGCCAGATGAGTGGACCATTTTCAACGGATTCAAGGATCATTCGTCCATGTTGTCTATTCATCATGTATAGCTCCATTATGCTTTTCCAAGAATCATACATATCTTTTTC
This sequence comes from Tanacetum coccineum, assembly GCA_026074375.1. Lineage (NCBI taxonomy): Eukaryota > Viridiplantae > Streptophyta > Magnoliopsida > Asterales > Asteraceae > Tanacetum > Tanacetum coccineum. Next base: position 34,605 of record BQNB010024908.1, read on the forward strand.
CAACATAGGTGGACGATTGTCAGCACCCGAAAGAATTGCTTTGTCAGCAAGAGTCGTCATTGAGAAATTTATATGTTAAAAGATTACTTGTTCGAGCGAACGGTGCTAAGAAAGAAAATTGACGTTTAATTATGTTTGTCTTTTGTGTTTTATGTCTTGAAACTTATACGGGATTTTACAATTCTTGACAAAACTGGGAAAACGAGTTAATGTTTCACGGGATTTTACAAGTCAAAGAAATAAACCGTATAATTTTTGAAAATTTAGAAGATCTGTTTCAATTAAAAATTAAGTAGATTGGTTCCAACTTGAAAAATAGTAGATCGTTTACCACTAGAGACAGTAGATCAATTCTAACTGATATGGAGTAGATCGGTTACCACTAGAGACAGTAGATCGGTTATCACTAGAGACAGTAGATCAGTTGTAACTGATATTGAGTAGATCGGTTACCACTAAAGACAGTAGATCGGTTACCACTAGAGACAGTAGATCGGTTACCACTAGTGACAGTAGATCGGTTACCACGAGTGCCAGTAGATTGGTTTTCACTAGAGATAGTAGATCGGTTCTAACTGATATTGAGTAGATTGGTTACCACTAGAGACAGTAGATTGGTTACCACTAGTGCCAGTAGATCGGTTAAAACTAATACTACGTAGGTCGGTTACCACTAGACCAAAACCTAAAATTTACAAGAGACAAAAAGACACCTTTTTTATGGTTGTTTTGCAAAATTTCTAGTACAACTAGTGTTACTAACCCTATAGGAACAAGAAAAATAGAAACTTTAAGGTTTTTAAGCCGAAAAATTTAAAATCAAGATTTTGATCTTTATAAAGGTTTCGAACACAATAAGATGAACAAAAGTGATATTTTTCAATGATTTCAAGCACATACACCTATATCCACGGATATTAGATCAACTTTACCTATGTAAATGATCTTTTAGTGTATAGAGGAGCTTCGAAAACAAAGAAAAATAATAAAAAGGACGTACGATTTTGCAAGAAAAACAACACAAATCAAATGTAAAACACAAAAACTAAACACACCACTCCATGGCTCTTGATACCAATTGAAGACTATCTAATAACATACATGATGAGGGAAAGAGAGGTGATTTTAGTAAGAGAGTGGTTGGATGAACACTTTAGAGAGAGAAAGTAAACATAGAAAGAAAATGCATTAGAATGTGTGAAAATAAATGAACAACCAACACTCTCTCCAAGGCATGGAGAGGGTATTTATACAACCCATATGTCGACATTGGTTAGCCTTGTGGGCTTTTCCTGGGCCTTTTGGCCCAATTTGAATACTAACCTTACATATGACTAACACGGGGTTTTGACTAACTATTATTGGAAGTGACCGATACTTTTCGTGTTTCTAACACCATTAAATACCTTTGTCCCTCTCGACCAATCCTTATGGATAGAAGGACCTTCATCCCTACCTCAACCACAAGAACATTCATGCCCCCATTGCCAACGAACTCAAACCATCGTTCATGATTCTCGAGACGAGATGAGATTCATGCTAAACTACATCCTCAAGCGACTCAACCATCTCACCAACCAAAAACCATGAAGTGGTAATTGCAAGTTCAAATGATCTTAGGTTTTTTTAGAAGAATAAATTAGCTAAAACCAGATCATGATTTTAGTTTTCGTTGATCAAAATAAATGTGTTTTACTTCATGATTAGTTATGTTCTTGTGATCTTAATGAAAATTAGTTTATGTGTGATTATTCGTTTACTTGTTATTGATCTTAGTTCCATCATGATTCAATGCTTGGCAACATGATTAATTCACAGTTTGTTTTAGCATGTTTAATGCAATCTTTGAATAAATTGTTTCACGCCAAAAATTGGTCTTGCTGGCACAGGTCAGCCGGTTCCCTTCTCTCAAAAAGGTCGGCTCCATTTGTTAAGGGAACAGGATTGAACCGGCTAAACAAGGTGGACATTTTTTATTCCTGTGGACATTTTTTCTCCCTATCTAGGGGGAGTTTATCTCTTAATATTGAGACATATTACTAACCTGTGTCTTTGTAGCATTCTCAATTCATTTGGATTCCTTGACGACCTCATTTAGGGGGAGCTTTCGTCAAGGGGGAGCATTGCATTTGATTAATTGCGAATCATCATTAGTTCCGGCATTCATCGCTTTTACTCATATTTTTTATAGCATTGCATATGTTGGTTAGTTTTTCTACGACGCTCTTTTTGTTTTGACAAAATAGGGGAGAAGGAAGTAAAAACTCCAATTTAAAACTTATAAATTCTATCATTTACTTCTGATAAGTTTATGTTTTATCATCAACAACAAGGGGGAGATTGTTTTGTCATAAATAAACCGTAAAAACGTTTATTTATATTTTACGATGTATCTGTGTTTTGTCGATGACAATCATATTATCATTGAAAGTAGAAAATAGAGTTTATTCGTTTTAAAGAAGGGGTAGTTTTCTAACTCGAATATTATCACTCTTCTCTTATCATACTCATCATTTATATCATACATCATTACTACTTTGCATTATCAGAAAATACAGTCTCTTATCAAAACATGCATGATATATTTTAATCAACTTAGTCACTTTGGTTAATATATATATATATACACTTTGTTTTTTCAAAATAAGTAAATACTTAGAATTAACAAGATAATCTTAAAGTTTTTCTTTACCACATTTCTATAAAATAGAAATATCATTTTTGATATTGGTTACATCATAGGTGACATCACACAAAATATTCTAAAGATTTTTGCAATCTAAAATTCGGATTATGTCAGAAAGCCGGTTCCAAGGCATTACACTGGCCGATTCCCAGAACTGGTAGAACCGTGCTACAAGACAAGTGTCAGACTGCCGATTCCATGTCATTACACTGGCCGGTTCCCATAAACGGTAGAATCGGGCTACAAAACAGCCGGTTCCATAGGCTTATACCGGCCGGTTCCATCCTGCATATGGAACCGGCGGAACCGTGCTACAGTACCAGTTTAGGCCTATAAATACCAAGCCATTTATCATGTTTTCATCATCCATTCTCTCATACTTTTTTACTCATATTAATCTAACCTCTGATCTCAGATCATGTCTTTCATCATACTAGAGTTTTAGTGATTTTCTTAATAGGAGAAGATTTATCGGTTTATGCATACGGGATCAAGCTATAAGATTCGCTTGTTGCAAGTATCTCCCATCTCATGAAGATCTATCTACTGATCTTGAGTCATCATTACATTTATCACATTCATACAAATCTATCATTGAAATGTTTCCAGAATGTATAGTGAAAAACTAGTTAGTAGAAAGTTAGGATTTCGGTTGTATATTGTGAGGCCGGTTCTATGTTTGTTAGAACCTAGCATTTAGATTAAGGGTAAGTGTTGTGGGGTTTGTCCTTACATGATTAGGATACGATATTTAGCTTAGCATCGAATAAAGTGTAAGTGACGAGGGATTGGTTCTTCTATAAAAGGACCCAGTATTTAGCTTAGTACCGGATAAAAAGTAAGAAACATTATGACGCTTCTCTGTCGATTGAAGGATTTTGGTGTCTAGTGATTACAAACTCTTAAGTAGGTGACTCAGGGAGTAGAGTAGGGCAAGGAAGGAGACCTTGTAGCCGAACCACTATAAATACTTGTGTCACATATCCTTTGCTTTTATGTCTTGCATATCTCGATAAATTATGTGTGTATATTATACTAATTCATAGATCTAATAACCCACCAAACAATTAACAAATAAATTTAAAATCATCATTTTAATTGGTAAAACAATCCAACCCCCTTCTAGTTTTCCACAATTTAGTTACTTCATTTAATGTGCCCCTCAATGTCATCGGAGTCATATTTGTTATCAGTGAGAGATTTTCAAGGAGAGGAGACTATTTACACTATACTGAACATGATTGATCATGAAGACTGATCAATCAATGTTTAGCATGCCTAATTCTGCTTCCAGTCTTGTGAAAGTAGGTTCATCCAAGGGCTTTGTGAAGATATCAGCTAGCTGATACTCAGTGGGGATGAAGTGTAATTCAATGTCTCCTTTTAGGATGTGGTCCTTGATGAAATGATATCTTATAACAATATGCTTGGTTCTGGAATGAAGGACTGGGTTATTGGAAATTGAATGGCACAGGTGTTATCACAAAAGATGGGAACCATTTTGTAATGAATGTCATAGTCATTGAGTTGACTTTTCATCCAAATAATGTTTGTACAATACCCTACATCATCAACATACTCAGCCTCAGCAGAGGACATAGCTACTGACTGCTGTTTCTTTGCACTTTAACAAACTAATTTTCCTCCAAGTATTTGACAGGCACCTAAGGTGCTTATTCTGTCCATATTGCAGCCAACATAGTCTGAGTCTAAGTATCCTTTAAGATCAAATCCTGAGCACTTTGGATAACACAGACCAACTGATGGAGTACCTTTCAGGTACCTAAGGATTCTTTTTATAGCAATGAGGTGTGATTCTTTTGGATTCGACCGATATCTTGCACATAGACATGTTGAGCATTAGATATAAGGCCGACTTGCAGTTAAGTACAACAGGACCCAATCATTCCTCTGTATAAGGTCTCACTGACTGGTTACCAGCAAGGTCAAGACATAGGTTATTTGCAGGAACCATGGGTGTCTTTACTGAGGAACTATCAAAAATCTCATATTTCTTCAGTAAGTCCCTTGTGTACTTTTCTTGACAAATGGATTTTCCTTTGTCATCCTGCTTGATTTGTAGTCCAAGAAAGTAAGTGAGTTCTCCCATCATACTAATTTCAAATTTATTTGTCATCGGTTTCTTAAATTGTTTACAAAGTTTATAATTTGTTGAGCCAAATATGATGTCATCCACATACACTTGAACAAGGAGAACATCTCCTTTGGATTTATAGACAAACAAAGTGTTATCTATTCTTCCCCTAACAAACTTATTATGAATGAGGAAAGTAGATAGAGTTTCATACCATGCCATGGGTGCTTGTTTTAGTCCATAAAGAGCCTAGTCAAGCTTGCAGACATATTCAAGAAACTCACTACTTCCAAAGCCAGGAGGCTGTCTTACATAAACTTCTTTTAGTTTTCCATTCAGGAAGGCACTTTTGACATCCATATGAAAAACTATGAAGTTCATGTATGTAGCATAGGCAAGGAATATCTTGATGGCTTTCATCTTTGCCACTGGTGCAAAGGTTTCTTCATAGTCAATTCCTTCTTCTTGACTAAAACCTTGAGCAACCAATCTTGCTTTGTTTTTTTATAACAGTTCTAAGTTCATCTTTCTTGTTACTGAATACCCATTTGGAGCCAATGGCTATTTTTTCATAAGGGAGTGGAACAAGAGTCCAAACTTTGTTTCTATAGAATTGATTCAGTTCTTCGTGCATTGCATCAACCCACCCTAGATGTTTTAGTGCCTCGTATACCTTTTTAGGTTCTCTCTTATAGAAAAGGTCAGCAAATAGACATTCACTAGCTGAGACAGCTGTTAGTTTGGCAGCCATACTTCTTATAAGCATGCCTTTAATAGGTTCACCAATGATGTTCACAAGTTTAGTGTGTTGATCTCTTGACCATTTATCTTAAGGAACTTGATGTGAACTTGTTGATGCATGATGAATGATTTGAGACTGAGTTACTTCTGGGACTTAAGATCAGTAATAGCAACTAAGGTTTTAGTGTTGTTCCCTAAAGATTCTTTAATGGGTTGACTGTTGATTAGTTCATTATGAACTTCTTGTTCTTGAGTTCCTTTAGTATTTATTAGGTCAGGAGGACCTTCAACATCCTCAGTGTGAGCCGTGTTTTGCTCATTTGGAGTAATTACTTCAGGGACATGATTGTCTTGTGTGAGTTCAGTAAGTGAACGACTATGAAGAGTGATGTAGTATGAAATATCAGAATTTTTTTAATATTGTCTAGATGGGTTATCTTCCTGAAGAAATTCATCAGGGGGATATCTAGATGAATCATCAATTCTAATTGCATCTACTATAGTATTTATAAACCTGATGGCTTCTATACTCTCATCAAAGGTAACATGATAAGTCTCCTATATTTGTTGTCTTCTTGTGTTAAATACTCTGAAGGCTTTAGAGACAAATGAGTATCCTAGGAAGTATCCATCATCAGCCTTTGCATCAAATTTGCCTAGATGATCCTTATGATTATGAATAAACACATGGAATCCCAACACATGGAAGTAGATAATATCAGGGATCCTTTCTTTGAATATCTCATAAGGAGTCTTATCATGTCTTTTGACAATGATTGACCTATTCTGAGTGGGTAACAGGAAATTCTGACTGCTCCAGTCCAAAAATGCTTAGAGAGTACTGAGTCATTCAACATTGTTCTAGTAGCCTCAATGAGAGTTCTATTCTTCCTTTCAGCGACACCATTTTGTTTAGGTGTATAGAGAGAAGAAGTTTTGAGAAATTCCTTTCTCATCACAAAAACTCTCAAGTTCAGAATTTCTAAACTCAGTCCCATTATCAGTTATGATTTGTTTGACTTTGACATCTTTTTGGTTTTCAACCATCCTGATAAAAGACATAACCATTTCAGCTGCCTAACTCTTATTCTTGAGGAAGTGAACCCATGTGTACCTTGAGTACTCATCTACAATGACTAGGGTATACTTCTCATGATTTATGGACATTAGACTGACTGGTCCAAATAGATCCATATGAAGAAGATGCAGACACTTCCTGATTGAGAAATTCTGTTTAGTTTTGAATGAAGCTCTCTTATGCTTTCATTTTTCACATGCTGAGCATGGTTTATCCTTTGAATAAACAAGTGAAGGAACGCCAAGAACTTTGTTTTGTTTAGCAAGTTTATATATATATTTTTGAAATTTAAGTGAGATAGCCTTTTATGCCATAGCCAGTTTACACTTTCTGAGGATTTGGCAAAGGAGCATTTGGAGTCAGTGATGACATGTCAAGAACATATACATCATTTCTTCTTGGGGCTATCAACACAATTTATTCGTTAGCATTAAAGATTGTTCCTTACTTATTATCAAACCGAGCAATATATTTAGCATCACAGAGTTGACTGATGCTAATTAGATTGTATTTTAGACCATTTACAAAAGCTACTTTAGAGAAAACAATTCCACCACAGTTTATTAAACCATATCCCTCAGTAATGAAAGATGAGTTATCACCGAATACTGCCTTGACACCTGGTTGCTCCACATATTTGTGCAGATAACTCTTGACACCAGTCATACTCCTTAAGCATCCACTATCCAGGTACCAAATGGGCTTCATGATGTGTCTCTACACAAATAATAAACTTGGTTAGTTTCTCTTGTGAACACACTTCTTTGTGGGCTCTCTCGCTTTAGCAGCCTGAATTTTCTCACATCTCTTAAAATGCTCAAAATCATTATGGTAAGTGGTTGAGTGCACATTACTTTCACAAGTAGTGCAGCTCATACCAATGGAGGACTCACTTGACTGATAGGACTCATCTAGTACTCCTCCTCTGACATGAATGACACGATTGTGTCCTAAGGTAAAATGGTCATAACTTCCACATATTTCACACTCAGGGTAATTTCGACAATCATCAAGAGGACGGTCGTTAAAGCCACAGTGAGTGCATGGTGGGTAAGGCTTTGCCTTAGCTTTCAGGATCTTTTTAGAAGGTGAAGCATACTGATAAGGCTGTGCCATGTAGTTTTTACTACTTTTCAGTGATGCAACATACATATCATGATCCGAGGTCCTATGATCCTTACTTTTGCATTTCATGCAATAGATAATTCTATAACAATCATCAGTTAAATGATTGGTATAATGACAGAGTTCACACTTTAGCTTGGGTTTCCAAAGGGGTTTTGGTCTGACTGGTTTGGATGAGTCAGTGTTCTTGCCATTTGGTTTAGATTCCTGACTTAGTTTGGATGAGTTGACTGACTTAGATGATTCAAACTATGGATTCACAAATTTAGATTCCTGAATCTTCTGAGTGGAGTTAATCTTTTCATCCATTAACATTTGAACTAGTTTGGTCAGTTTAGTAATTTTAGATTCTTGGTCATTGATCTTGTCTACAGTAGGAACTAAATAAGTGACTGGTTCAGTATCACAAATAGTGACATGTCCTGAAACACTCTTACTTTAGGATTCTTGTGTTTCATGGTACCCAAACCAGGTCTCTCCCTTGGAGAGTGATCTTGGTAAGTCAATGGCATTACCTCATAGCTTGGTGAAGCCCCCTGAAGATCTTTTAGTGGAGGTAAAGGTGTTAGGAGTTCTTATCCTGACTCTTTGGAAGACTCAGGGTCAGAGGGTGCCTTAGTGAGTTTTAGACACTCATTGACAACTTGACTTTTAGGGACTAGAATTCTTTCAGTGTTAAAGTTTGGAAGTTTGTTGTCAGGGTTGTATATCTCAACCCAGTCTTTGAATTTTGGGACCATTTCATGGTCATAATCCAGGGAGGTAGGTATGAACGGGTTTTCTTTAACATCATTTTTGGATGATAATTTAGTGCGCTGTTCTCCTCTAAGAATTTTCTTCTTTTGGTTTGGAATTTGCTCACTGATGCATTGACTTACTTTGTTTGAACTATTTAACCAATTTTCATTGACCTTTCTTTCTTCCTTCAGTTGTTCTTGAATAGCATGATTTAACTTTGTAAGTTCAGGTTTTGAATTTGAAAAGTGACAGCATCAAGCTTTGCTTGTTTAAAGACTAGTAGTTCATCTCCACACTTATTTAATTCAAAAATAATTTTGTTATATTTTGATAACAAGTTTAATCTCTGCTGTTTAACAAACTTCAGGTTTATGTTTATATATTTGAGGTAAGTCTGCAATCAGAGTCCTCATTCATAGAAAGAAGAATATTTACCTTCCTCATGGTAATGTCGATCCATTCACAAATACGAGCATGATTCTTCCCCACAACGAGTTCGTCATCAGCTAGAGCCATTAGTACCTTGACTCGTGTCATCTCCTCATCATCAGATACCTCTTCCTCATCATAATCAAACGTTTCAGCAACTAGGCCTTTGTTCTTTGACTGAAAGGGTTTTAGAGACTGAAAAGTAGATGGACTAGCCTCAAGGAGTGCAAGTTTAGCTTTCATCTTTTTGTATTCAGCTTTGTAATCATTTTGAATCTTTGGTTCACTTTGACTACTTTTAGCATGTTGGGAAGACTGAATGAGTTTTGGTGTAAACTTGGGTTGAAAACTTTTGACATTGATGGTTTATAGGAGGGTACATACATTTTAGAAAAGTAATCTCTTGCAAAATGACCTTTGTTGCCACATTTGTAACAATCGGTGTTTTTATTTTATTTTTTACTTGAAAAATTGTTCTTCCTTTTGATTAAACATTTTGAATTTGCCAAAAGGGCCCTCTCATAAAACTCTAACTCTAAGTCTCAGACATACTCCTCACTGGATCTCTCATCAGCCTCATCATCAGAATGTTCTTGGAAATCATGAACAATATTGTTAGAAAAGAAGGCAGTTGATATGGGAGAGTATGAGGGTGTAGTAATCAATGCCTTCTTGGTTCGAGGGTATCTCCTTAAGATTAGGTTATCTTCATAGACAAACCTCCCATAAATACCAGCAAGGTCAAGGGTCTGGGTGTGATTGACATTTCTTAGTCCCTAAGAGAAGCTAAGCCACTTCTCAGGGAGACTATTCACAAAACCCATATTGATTTCATGTTTAGACACTTTTACACCACCATTGGTAAGCTCATTGAGCATGGTCTTGTATCGAGTGTGGGTCTGTGAGAGACTCTCAAAGGGGTTGGTTCTGAAAGTTAGATGCTTAAGTTTCAAATCCATGATCCTGTTTTCTTTGGTATCAGAAAGACCTTCAAAGCTGTGAACCAAGTCAGTCCATGTATCTTTAGCTGTCTCACAGCTAATGACTGACTCCATTATATCATCTGGTAGACATGATATAATAATGCTTTTAAGGCGTTGGTCTTGATTGACCATCTTCCTCTCATCGGGGGTCCATTGGGACTCAGGTTTATCGGCACCTTCAGCCATTTTTGATTTGAAAGGACCATCCTTAACTCACTGAATGTAGTAGGGTTCTATTCCCGTCAAATATCAAAGCATACGCTTTCTTCATTTGTTGAATTTTTTAGGCTCTAGACGAGGAGCAACAGCAGAATAGCTTCATTCTTTCTTGTCTACTAGTTGGGGTACATTATTATAGCAACCATTTTAGGATCTAGGTTTTAAAAACTTTGAGGAGCTTTTTAAAAGATTTAAAGTTTTACAAACCTTCTCCTCTGATATCACTTGTTATTCCCTTTGAGTTAGTGACCAAAAACTACAAAGTTTAGATAAACTAACTCATGGTTTATAGTATTGTAAATGAAAATCAGTTTTGACACAAAAAATAAGGGGTTTTATAAGATAAAACAGTAAGAACACAAAAAGATAAACAAGTAAATAACACAAAACTATTTTTCAACGTTTAATTCTTATAAATCTTATTAAGAACTATACCCCATTATTTGTGCAACAACAATGGGGTTGAATGACAATGTGTGTGTATGTGTGATATCCTCACTAACAACTTAGCATAAATCAAAGTATTATGCTAAGTTGACAGCTATGCTAACCAACTGAACTTGTTCAGGGACTTAGTTGATTTGGAGGAGTAGATGTTTGTAAAAGATACAACTTTGAATGCAGAAACTTAACCAACTCCTTTACAAGGCATCTATATTTATAGTGCTATGGTAGGGTAGCATCCACATGAGTGATAAATGCGTGTCCTAAGGTTGAGTGGACAAGTACATATTGTACATTTTGTCTCTATTACAGTTCTAATATAGGAATATGACAAACACACTTTCTAAGGTCAGTGCTACCCTATTCAAGATAGTTTGACTTCAGGTGGATAAGTACTTGAATTTATCTATTCAAACTATCTCGCCTATTCTTCAGGCTCTTGTTTTCGGGGTCTTACTAATTGAGGAGATCGTATTGGGTTCAGTGAGTCTATTGCCACAACTCACTAAACCCATCATCTTCTTCTTTGGCTCAGGGACTTCATTCACTGAGTGCTGTCTCACTGAATAGTTGAGTCTTTCTTGTAGACTCAGGTTGTGCACCTGAAGGTAACTCACTGAGTGACTGTTCACTCAATGACCTTAGAATGTTTAAGGTTATCTAACACATAAGATACTTTTTTTATTAAAATCAAAGTGAAAGATCTGTACTGAATTGACCCAACAATCATATATTATAACAATCAAAAGTAAAATTAGTGTATATATATTGTATATTTTTGAGCAAATGTTATATAATACAAGCATATTATAATTTGATTCTTTTTTAGCAGTGTTTTAATGTAAACTTATAATGCTAACATTAACGATGCTGTGCAAATGCCTCTTAAATTTACGCAAAAGGAATTGACCCGTTTGATTTGCATGTCCCACGCCCAACGGCATAAACATAAAAGAGATGAGAGTTATTTAAGTAAAACACAGGCCTAAAAAACCTACAACTATCATTGTAATTATTGTTTTCCATTATGAGAAGTGAGTAGTAACCCTGAAAAGGGTATTATGTAAAATATTCAAGGTATCCTCATTTGAGGAACTCTTATATGAATAAAATCAAAGTTTCTTCATAAACATTGAGCAATGGATAATATGGTGATCGTTAAAACGATTCAATCGTGACAGAGTCTGATGCAGAGACGTCAACAAGTACCATCTAGGCAGGTGGCCGCAGGGAAAAGACACAAGATTGCATCCTAAGGACAGGCTGGCTTTTAAATCCATACAACCATCCTAAATTTTACTCCAGCTATTTAGAAGGTACCAAAAAAACTTTATTCAAGAGTTTAATTCCTTTATATTTTTCATTAAATCCGTTTCTATCAAAAACTTAAAAGTTTTTCAAAACACAAAAATTAAGATTTATGACAATTCCTACTTATTATGAAAAAAAATCTTTTTAAAGATTTAAACAAGAAAGATATCTGTTGAAACAAATGAATGGATTTTCGATTTTTACAAACAAATCTATTAAAGGCCTTGAAAAAAGACTATTGTGTTGAACAGAGGTCAGAAAAATGAAGAGGTTATATGAACACCCTTAACAACTGGCTAGAGTTCTTAGCAATCAAAGAAAATAGAAAACACCATGGCTTGCTTCCAAACACTGTTTAAAAGCGTTACACAAGATAAAAGGCTGCTGGCATTACAAATTTGATAAACTAAGACATAGAATAAACATCTTTGTTCTCTATTGTTTTGTTGCTGGATAAAAGGGTCATGACCTCTTTTTTATATATTCTGTAATTATTGTTTCATATTTTCATGAGAAGTGAGTAGTAACCCTTGAAAGGGTATTATAGTAAAAATATTCAAGGTTTAATCCTTCATTTTGAGGAACTTTCGTTTTATGAATAAATCAAAGTTTTCTTAATAAAACAGTGAGCAATGGTAATATGGTGATCGTTAAAAAGTTTCAATCGTGACAGAGTCTGATGCACAAGGAAGAGAGAGACAGAGACGTCAACAAGTCAGTACCCATATAGGAAGGTGGCCGCAGGGCAAAAAGACACAAGATTGCATTCACTAAAGACAGGCTGGCTTTTAATCCATACAACCATCCTAAATTATCCAGCTCTTTAGAAGGTACCAAAACAACTTTATTCAAGAGTTTAATTCTTATATTTTCATAAAATCCTTTTCTATCAAATCTTATAACGTTTTCAAAACAAATAACGATTTATGACAAAACATAGTTATAGATGAAAATCTTATTAAAGATTTGACTAACAAGTAAAATTGTTGAAACAAAAATGAATGGTATTATCGGATTTACAAAAATCTATTCAAAGGCTTGAAAAAGACTTGAACAGAGTCAAGGAAAAAAGAGGGTTCACTCACCATGAAACACCCTTTAACCAACAAGGACTAGAGGTTCTAGCCATCAAAGAGAAACACCCTGGCTTGCTTCCCAAACGCGTATTAAAAGCTTAGCAAAGAGAAAGGTTGCTGCCTTACATAATATATAAACAGACAAGCATATACCATCTTTTTCTTCTTTGTTTTTGTTGGTGATAAAAGGCTGTCATGACACAATTTTGTTCTACTGAGGGATATCCATTATCTTACAAACCAAAGTACATGAGGATTTCCAAAATGCTGAAATCAGTCTTAACTCTCATCGAGCAGTATAATACTGAAGGACACATCCGAAAGCTTTGTTAACTCAAAGCTGCATGAATGAAATCTTCATGAAGTCGACCTTTTTGACTCTATTGTTAGATGTCTTATACTATGTCTTCAATATGGAATCGTTACGAGCCCATGCGTAATAAAGACCTGTCACAGGTGGAAATCACTAAAGAACAAGACCAAGCTAGAAGAAGCTTAACAAAGATACCAAAACTCATTCAACGATTTGTTATAGTAGCTTGATGAATACACATGTCTTTTGATGAGAAGTATCTATACAAAAGTAGTGCCCTTTTAGGTGAGACACCTTAATGGATGAAGCATATCTCATAGAAAATACCTTTATTATCAATGCTGAACAAACACATTTTCTGAGTTGAAAAATGATTGGAAATACGATTTCCAGATTACTTATGGGTGTTTAGCCTTTTGATACTAGATTAGCAAACACCGAAAAAAAGAGCGATATGAAACACCCTTTAAAACGGCTTGATGTTCCTAGCCCATCAAAGGAAATCTATTTGTACAATTATTGTTTTCCATTATGAGAAAGTGCGTAGTAACCCTGGAAACAAGGGGTTATTATGTAAAATTATTCAATGGGTATTATGTCATTTGAGGTATCTTCTTATTTGAAATAAAATCAAAGTTTCTTCAAGTAAACATTGAGCAATGGATAATTGGTTGAATCGTTTTTTAAAAAACGATTCAATCGGACAAGTCAGTTTGTTGGTTCGTTTTTTAGTCTGATGAGTGAATTGTCAGAACACAGTTACCAATTAGCAGGTTGGCCGCAGGGAAAAGAACAATGATTGCATCCTAAGGACAGGACTTTTTTGGGATTTTTTTAATCCATACAATCCATCCTAATTATACAAGGCTCTTTAGATTTCGGTACCAAAACTTTTACTTCAGAGTTTAATTTGCCTTATATTTTCATAAAATCCTTTTCTTACTAAAAATCTATATAGTTTTTCAAACCAAATAAGATTTATGACAAATGTCCTAACTTATATGAAAAAATCTTTATAAGAATTTACACAAGAAATTTGTTTGAAACAAAATGAATGGTTATCGATTTACAAAAATATTATTCAAAGGCTTATGAAAAAAAACTGAGATTGAACGGAGTCAAGAAGAATAATTAAGAGGTTTATTATGAACACCCTTTAACAACGGCTAGAGTTCTTAGCCATCAAAGAAACACCATGGCTTGCTTGCCACGCTGACCCGTTTGATTTGCATGTCCCACGCCCAACGGCATAAACATAAAAGAGATGAGAGTTATTTAAGTATTTACTAGCATAAAAGTTAGGTTTATAACCTTTACATAGGATATCTATTGATAGACACATCTACAAAAATAAATATTAAAAGGTCTGGACTTTATCCCATATGTTTCTTAAGCTTGTGTCGGTGTTCACGTCTAACCTTTTTTTTTGAACGAATGTTCACGTCTAACCTGCCTAAAAGACAAATAGGTAAAATACAAGAAAAAATGTCGTATAGACCCAAAAATCTGAATCCACACTTTCTTATAGAAAACAGATGTGAGAAATATACAAATCAATAAAACTAGAAAACATGTTAAAAAAAAAAAACTAGAAAACAACGCGTATCGGGTATCCAATCCATAGAGAAAAGAGCCAAACCAACAACAAAAACAAAATCTATGTTACTACTTATTCCAAACCCAAAACAATTGAACATAAACATAGATACAACTAATAATGCATAGTGCACAAATCAACTGGACACCAAAAAATTCATGTAGTAAAAATAACTCTTGAATATTGTTCACAAGGATGAATCTTAGCTGGAAACACTCCTTGGTTCTGAGACCTATCACATCACTCTATGCAATCACTGTGACATCTTTAACTCATTATTAGTACATACACACACAACAAAAGACACAGTAACATAATCTTCATGGGTACTCTAATTAAGTGAAAATTGCTAAAAAGCTTTCATAAGAAGTCTCTCTCTGTAAGAGTGCTCGGTACCATCACGCCGTGGTGGCCGTTTTCACGACGTTGTCCGGCGTTATGGTATCGCCGTTTCCAAAAGTCTCACGGCGTAGGTGGCCACGTTAACGTGGGCACGCAGCCACGCTGCGATTTTATTAAAAAAAAAAAATTTGAAAAATTATTTATAACGGCTTGTTGTTGATTTTAAAAAAAAAAGCATTGTAATTTTTTTAATGAATGTCTTTTGAAAAATTGTTTATAATGCCACGCTGCGAGTAGTTTTTTTTTAATATCGAATAATTTTCGTAATTTTTTTTAAGTTCTGAATGTATTTTTTTTTAGTATTGTAATTTTTTTTAATGAATGAAATAATTTAGTTATTTTTAAAAATGAGGGAAAAATAAAAAATAGTGAGTCCCAAAAAGTGGTGTTATGGTGTTAAAGTGATGTTATGATAACCTGGGTTTTTTGGGGTGGTGTTAAAGTGGTGTTAAAGTTGACGTGACACCCAAAAAATGGTGTTATGGTGTTATGACACCTTGCACTCTAAGTCATAAAACATTTTTGAGTTAAAATAGTCTAAAAACGATCGAACGGTTTAAGCAGATTTCGTTATGTGTCTATCTTTTAAATAAATAAGTACAAAATCTTCTTAAATCGCTCAGTTGCCCAGATAACGACTTATATTTAAGTAATAAAAAAAACATTTGTGGAATTCTTTTTAAGTTACTCAATCACTCGGTCGTCCTAAGCTATTTTGACTTAATTTTTTTTTTCCCTAAAGAGAAAAACCTATTATGAGATTTGTTATCTTTTAAGGATTTTTCCTCTAATTAAACAACACAATCTTGATGGCCACTCTTCCAAACTCACCAAATAAACATTTTGTTTTATCATACTTGTATATTAACTTTCACCTTCCTCACACACACACTAAAACACCTTCATCATACACACACTCACACTAAAAAAAACACACACTAAATACACACTCTAAAACACACATTAAAAAACACACACAAACCAAAAGTATGCACATTTTTGTCATATTTCTTGTCTTAGCCACCCTCACCACCACCATCACTGCCACCACCACCACCATCACTGCCACCCATAACCGCCGCACCCTCCACCAGCCATTTTTCCCGGAAACCACCCAACCACCAGTACAGCCACCATCACAGCTACCCACACCACCACAAGAACCACCACCAAACATACCTTTCCTTACCACCACAACCACACCACCACCATCTTCCGACCAACCCTTCTTCCAAACCATCCCATCACCACCACCACCACCCTCCACCACCACAGCCTCATTTCCCGCCAATATCTCAGCCTTAAACCTACCCACAACCCAAAAAACTCATCACACTTCAAAACTCACTCCCATACTCATCACACTTGCAGTCATCCTTCTCATCATACTCGTCATCACCATCATACTCAAGCTCCAAAAACATAAGAAACTAAGTACCAGTACTGAACATACACCTTCTTTTAGTGATGAGAAAGTTGGTAGTAATGAGTATAACAAGATTCCTAAGCTTAACAGGCCTTCGCAAACTAGTAGTGAGTTTTTGTATTTAGGGACACTTGTGAACTCACATGGTGGAGTTGGTGGTGGTAATGGAGGTGGTGGTGAGAAAGTGGGGTCGCCGGAGCTCCGGCCGTTGCCGCCGTTGAAGGGTGGTGGTGGAGGTGGGAAGACGGTGGTTCAGAGTGGTGGGTATGAGACTTCGGAGGTGGATGAGGAGTTTTATTCTCCGAAAATGTCGGATGCTGGTAATTATATAAACTAACGGATAACCTGCTCCCAAAAAAATCTTATTTTTGGGCGCAGGTTTTGTGTTAAAAAAAGGACTTGAGTAGATGTTTTTGTATCCGAAACATGAGTAGACCTACTGACTTATTTAAACTAATTAAGGTTGGATTATTTCATAGTTATAAATGATAGAACATGACCCGAAACCTGTAGTTTTGTGATACTTTTTAGTCCTGTTTTGTGTTAGAGTCGAAAAGTAGCTAGTTATATACGGAGCAGTAGTTATAACTTGTTTTTATGCCTGTGTATTTGTTTATGAGTGTTTGGGTAAAGAAAGTGTGTAGATAGAAATTAAAAGGGAGTTTGTGTGGTTTTATGTTTTTAGCTTATTAACTTAAGCTGGAGTTTGACATTTTCTTATTTAATAAGGGCTTATGAGGTAATCTATCTGAAAATAGTTATTTTTTATGCACTTATGCTGCTCTGAATAAGCATTGTAACCGAATAGTCCTTAGTAATAAGTTGATTAAGAAATTGCTTAATTCTAAAGTGCTTATCTGCTTTAAAAGTAATGAGAGTAGTACAAATTAAGAAAATCCCGGACACCCTCATACCGAGTAAAATATTGCTAGTAAACATTGTAATTAATTTATATACATTGTCAGGTGGTAAACGAGCCTTTAATGCCATGCCAGCGACTAGCAACTATGAGTCGCGCAGGAGTACGAGGTCGGGTTCTTCGTCGTCATACTCATCATCAAGTTCAGGTTCTCCTGCACGGTCTGTTTCATTAAGCATTTCTCCGCCAGTTAGTATTAGTCCAAGAACTTCAAGAATGAAGTCACCTGACCTCGTAGCTATCCAAACCCCCCCACCACCGTCTCGCCCTGCTCCACCACCACCCCCGCCGTTGCCACGTCATCCTCTAATTATCCCGTCACCAGATGTTGGGTTAAGTAAAGATAGTCTCGAGTCATCACCTAGGCTATCAAATTCATCAAATGATCAAACATTTACGCCACCAAGAATACCACCACCGCCTCCGTTTCCATCGAAGCAACCGGAGTTGAATCCTCCGACGCAGGCAATTCGGCTGGCTCCACCGGTTTTGGTAAAACCTACAAGATATCAGTCGAAAAGTCAAGAGATTTTTGAAGTAAAAGAGGACACTCCGAAACTGAAATTAAAGCCGCTTCATTGGGATAAAGTAAGAGCGAGTTCTGATCGTGATATGGTGTGGGACCATCTCAAATCAAGCTCCTTCAAGTAAGAAATCTGTTCGATATAATTTACTATTATGTGTTTTGTTGGTTCTTTAGGTGTACATTTGCTTATCTTATTATATGAGAATATCGGTTACAGATTAAATGAAGAGATGATTGAGACGTTATTCGTTGTAAAACCACCAAATGCAAGTAACTCAAGCGAAAAATTGACAGTTAACCGCATGATTTTTCCCTCATCGGTCAATCAGGAATGTCAAGTTCTTGATCCAAAGAGGTCTCAGAACATATCAATCGCATTGCGGGCATTTAATGTGACAGTTGAAGTAGTTTGTGAGGCACTTTTAGAAGGTGGTTTTCTTCATTCATTATTAACTTCTAGATTTTTGTTAAAAAAAAATTACTTCTAGATTAATGTTATGTTTCTATATATAACTATTATAAAAAATTCGTATTGATTTATGTTTCTTAAACAGGTAATGTAGATGCACTTGGGACTGAGCTTCTTGAAAGTTTATTGAAAATGGCTCCAACTAAAGAAGAAGAACGTAAATTGAAGGAACATACAGATGATTCGCCTTTCAAGCTTGGTGCTGCTGAGAGTTTCCTTAAAGCTATTCTTGATGTACCTTTTGCGTTTAAAAGAGTTGGTGCGATGCTCTATGTTTCCAATTTTGATTCCGAGGTTGAGTACCTCAAAAGATCATTTCAAACTCTTGAGGTAAATACTTGTATTGTTTAGTCAATTATTATTGGAATTCTTGGGCACTTTACTACGACTTTTGAAAGTGATTATATTTGTATGGCCTACTAGCTTAGTAAAATATTTTTCTAGCAACATGGCTCGTATATATATTCTTTAACAATGTGACCAGTTATACTTGTCTATATCACACTATCCCTAGTTTCGCAAGCCTTTTTTTTACTGATCTCCCAGTTTTGAAAATATCTAGAAATATATTCTTTTTCGGTACATCCGTATATAAGGGAATTGAGGGAACTCGAAAATAGTTTTGCGGGACTGGGGCATATTTTGGTATGAACTTGTATATTTGAAACATGTTGTTAGAGCCCATTTGTATTTTGGCTATCTTAAAGGATCTCCATTCTAGTAATCGTAATCAGATTGTAAATAGACTAGCGGATGATGTTATATGTGCTTTTGCTGTTAATAGGTGTAATAATCAAATAACTATTTTCCTTCTCCTTGGTTATTAAGTATTATGCAGTGTCTTCATACTTTAGTATAACAATTCGTTAATCCCCGAATTTGAATGTGTAAACAGGCAGCTTGTGAAGAACTTAGAAACAACCGAATGTTCCTAAAATTACTAGAAGCTGTTCTCAAAACTGGAAACCGTATGAACATTGGCACAAACCGTGGAGACGCCCAAGCCTTCAAACTAGATACTCTCCTCAAACTAATTGACATCAAAGGTGCAGATGGCAAAACAAGTCTCTTACACTTTGTAGTTCAAGAAATAATCCGAACTGAAGGTACTCGTCACACCAACGAAACCACAAACCTGACAATCGGCCTTCAGACCATTTCTAGCCTTGGTTCAGACCTTTCAAATGTCAAGAAAGCTGCTGGTATGGATTCAGAGGTTCTTATTGGGGACGTTACAAGACTCTCAAATGGAATGACTAATATTATCAATACTGTTAAATTGATGGAAAGCACAAAGTTTTCGGATTCAATGAATAAGTTTTTAAAGCCCGGACAAGAAGAGGTTATCAAGATTCGAGTTCAAGAAAGTGAAACACTTTCATTAGTTAAAGAAATGACGGATTATTTTCATGGGAATTCGGCAAAAGAAGCTCACCCGTTTAGAATATTTATGGTTGTGAGGGATTTCTTGACGGTACTTGATCGGGTATGCAAAGAAGTCGGCGCTCATAAATTTTCTGCTCCTGTAAACTCAATTCCTGTTACTGACGCGTTTAATGGAAGGCGACCATCTAGCTCTTCAGATGATGAAAGTTCCTGTTCTTTTTAGGGTACGTATTAATTGTATGCTGTAGTTATATTGACAAATGTAGATGATTATGGTAGAATTTCAATATGGTAAGATGGAATCATAATCAGTGTAAAAAAGCTTTGGGTCTAGTTAAGTTGATCGGTTTTGGGTAAGTCATTGTACTTGTTGTCGAAGATCATATTGTTTCTTGTGATCCGTATAGTCAACAATGCACAAGGGGCGATCAGTTAGCTTCCTAAATTTTGAAATCTTGATTATGACATATGAATCTCGGGTTTGAATTATTAAGTCAGCATGAGAACATTGAACAAAAACAAGATACAAAGGCTTTTGGTCTCACATTATACACGCGAACCATAGCATTGTGGTTTCAAGATTATATTAAGACTCACGATGATGCAAGAATTCTCGTGTATCCTTAGTAGTTGAGTGCTTAGCATCATTTTAATATGTCAAGTCCTAAAGAAACTGTTAGGACACGTTTGGTTGGTAGAGAGAATTTCAGAAATTAGTAATGCAAAAAAATTGAAATAAAAAATAATTACGAAATATTTTTCTTCCTTTAAAAAACTATAAATAAAAGCGATTACTATAATAATTTCATCATCATTTTTCTCGAGTCAGATTACTCGGGTCGATTTAAGCCTATTCGGACTTGACCCGAACCCGATTAAGCCTATTCGAGTCGGATTACTCAAGTCAAAAATATTATTCGGGTTATGCGGGTCAATCGGTAATCTGTTCCTTTTCATTCCTCGTGAGCCACTGATTTCTCCGGAACAAGAGATCAATGGAATCATGCTTATGTATGAATTTTTCTGTATATTTTTGTGCAATAAACCAACTATTCAAAAGAGTAAACATATTGCTTTAAAGAGAGGAATAGATGAAATCGTAAGAATTGTCAAATGAATAGTTTAGAAAAATCTTAGTTCACAGAATAAAAACTAAAGGATTAGCTATTGATAAGAGGTTAAAGGGAAAAAAGGAAATAGAGAAAAATTCTATTAGGTGCCATTTGGTTCGAAATTTTTAAATCATGGGTTTTTTTTAATTTTGTGAGGTTTTAAATACCGAGAGTTTAGAAACTTGACATTTAAAACACTACGTCCTGTTTGGTTTGCAGAAAAGAGAAAAAAATGTAAATGACAAAATTACCTTTTAAACCTCATCTTCAATTATTCAAGAAGCTATTATATCATAATTTTTTTTGCAACTAACCCAATCTCTCTGAAATTGCTTTTTTAACACAATAGCAAAACACTAAATGGGTTTTTTTTTCTTTTTGTAAATTAGAGCCCGTGACAACAAATTGTTGGGCATGTTTGAGCTTTCTGACATGCCCCTCGATCACAGATCACAAGCTGCTTTCACATCGATGTCGGTGCCAAGATGAGGAACGTGCACCATCAGGTGGCGGTGGCGATGCCGGTGGTGGTCCCAAGATCGAAGAGGTCGACTAAGTGTGTGTTCGATATGGTAATCTTAGGTTTTTATTCTTAAAAAAATTAGATCTTCAATCCTTTGTAGAACTTTAATTCGGGGTTACTCAGCAGTTTTGAAGCATGTGGTTGATTGATGAATTAGATGAGGAAGATTGAAGGAAGAAGATGACATGAGAGTGATATTAAAAAGGAAGAAGAAAGAGAATGGGAAATGAACACATATAAAGGATACTTTTTTCATTTTTTAAGGCCCACAATGGTATCGAAATGCATCCATGATGAGACGATATCTTAACACGTCAAATATCAGGCTCAAGCAACTTTTAAACCCCACCCATGTGCACTAACAAACACAATTTTTAATGGCTTTCAATTTCAAACACGCCTGAATACACCGAATATAGGTGAACAAAACAGCACCTTAGTTCACAACAAATTGTAAGCACGTTTGTTTTTATCTATATTTATTATTGAATGCTAGATAAAGTTGGGTATCGGGTTGAAATTTTTTGGCTAACTCGGGTTCGAGATGACCTGATTGACCCGAATAAGGATTTTTTTATTTTTTTCAATATATATTTTCTATTTAAAAGAGAAAAAGCATTTTTATTAACATTTTACTCATATTCGGGTTGACCGAAACCCGAATGGACCCGACCTGAGTTGAACCGACCCAAATTGACCCGAACCCAAGTAACCGAAATTCAAATAGGGTCGGGTTCGGGTATGGAATTTTTTTATCTTGACCCGAATTTGACCCGACCCGAATTGACCTGAACCCGACCCGACTAACACCCCTACTTGAGATTGATACTACTAAAATTTGTATGACGATGAGTTCAAACCTCGTGAGTTTGTCGGCAAAAAAGTCGGCAATCATGATTAAAAAAATAAAAATAAAAATAAAAGCAAAAAGCAAAAAATAAAAATAAAAACTCATTTTTCTAAGTTCTTTACAAAAATGATGGAAATTCATTTACTTTTTTTATTTCTCCCTGTCAAATAATAGAATTTAATCTAATTCCAATTCTCTTATTTCTTTTCTCTCTACCAAAACACACTTTTAGTAAATATAATTTCAGTGGTTAAACATAGGGCTGTAAACGAACCGGACGAACACGGACGGAGCCTTGTTCATGTTCGTTCATTTAATTTTAGCCGGACAAATAAAAGAACACGATCGCTTAAACGAACAAATTTTCTTGTTCATGTTCGTTTATTAAAAAATAAGGTTGTTCATGTTCGTTTATGTTCGTTCATTAAAACAACAACTAAATGAAAATAAATGGTCCGGAACCGAAAAAAAATAAATTATAAAAATTTCCACCACAATAAATATAAACAACCCCCATATTTCGTGTTTTTTTAATAAAGTGTTTTGATATGTTTTAAAGTTAAAACAATTTTTAAAAAAACTACATAATGAAAAAATGTTTTATAAGTATTGTTTTATTTAAGTAAAACAATTTTAAAACTATATAATGAAAAAGATACGATAGACGATCATAAACATATATATGATCATAAACGAACGAATAATCGGACGTTCGCGAACATAAATGAACGAACAAGACTTTTGTTCATGTTCGTTCATTTAACTAAACGAACATAAAAATGTTGTTCATGTTCGGTCATTTAATAAATAAACGAACATAAACGAACTTTTTACTGAACGGTTCACGAAATGTTCACTGAACGTTCAGTTCGTTTACGGCCCTAGTTAAACATAACAACTAAATTAATGAAAATATCAAAAACTATCGATAAAAATAAAGGCGACAAGATAAAAATTCAAGGTGTTTTGCATAGCCCAAAAATGTATAACCCAGCCCACTCTCTTGTGCCAAATTCTTTGATAATAAAATGACAATCTATTGTATGATGATAATTGATAAATACGTAGTATAATTTTGGGGAATTGATTCACACACTTTAATTTTTGATTGACACATTCCAATGTACAATCTGTTAAAGCACAACGGATACACTGTACAACTGTTTAATGCACAGCTTTGAGTGTCCCAATTAAATTCTAAAGTGTGCAAATCATTACTCATAATTTTGTGACCCCTTGTATAAAACAAACTGTTTTGATATTGCACCAAGCTATTGAGTGTCCCCAAATTAAATTCCCAAAAGTTGGTGCAAATCAATTTTACTTCCCCCATAAAAAATATTATTTTTTTGCGGTGCTTGATTATATATTCATATTTATTTATGTTATTGATTAAAAACAAAGACTAACCATAAACAAAACATCCACACATAACAAGAAAACCAGCCACACCCAAAACTATATTAATGATGGAAGCATAGTGAACCACCATTTTTCCCTACGGTATGTTTACTTTTTGTCCCCCCCCTACACCCTTCTTTTCGAACCATTTTTTTCCCCTGACTTTTTTTTCGCATTGGCGAACCAAAGAAATACCCCATACCCACCAAGGCGGACCCCCGAACCCCGTTACCAAATGTTAATTTGCGACCCCGTTACCAATTATTGGAAATCTTCACTTGCTCAGTGACCAGCCACACCAATCTTTAGCCAAGCTAGCCAAAACCCATGGCCCTATTATGTACTTACAACTTGGTCGAATCACTACACTAGTCATCTCATCCTCAGATGTCGCCAAAGAAGTCCTCCAAAAACAAGACCTGGCTTTCTCCACACGTCATCTCCCAGACACCCTTCATGTTGGGATTTAATAACTAGTAAATCATTTACTACGAGTACTGATATTCGTTTAGATACGTATCAAACAAATAACCCTCAAATATATATAATACATATACGTAAGCAAAGTATCATACAAATTATTCTTAAGAAAGAATAATAAGTAATCAACACGGGTATCATTCTCCTCGGTGAGAGGTGAATGAAAATTCACGTTAATGTCGCAAATCGAGCTTGATTATCATAAAAGATTTGATTTTGGTTTCTAAACCTAATAACACAAAGGGAAAAACACATAAAGGCAAACTAAACTAAAGATAAAGACATAATTAAAAAAAACGACAATTAAACACTTAACGGTAAATAAATGAATAACGGACTAACGAAATATTATCAAATAAAACTTTAGAAAATTAAAATGCAAATTTCTAAGCTAAAATGACTAAAATTAATTTTTAGAAAAAAGAAAATATATATTTTTTTTTTGTATTTTTATCATTTTTAAAACTATTTTTAAAGCTTTTAAAACTAAAAATTCAATTAAAACTATTAAATGAAAAATGAAAATTATAAAAAAATTCAGAAAATACTTAAACTTATTCTAAAGGATTTGGAAGAAAAATGAAACTCACAGCTTATTCTAATAAGCTATGAAAATTCAATTAAGCAAATAAGCCTAAAACTGAAAATGAGGTTAAATATTACATAGTTCAAAGAGTTAATGAAAAAGTTCTCAGGGCAGTTGGTTAAGTGCGTGTGTGTGAAGGGGATGTCACAAGTTCGAAACCCGAGACTTCATTTTGTAACAAACATTTTTTTTATTTCTCTTTTGAAAACAACTAAACTATAAGCAGAAATAAGAACATTTAATAAATGGACTTTTTGACAAAACTTAAAAATAAGCTAAGAAAAAGCTATTTAAAACAGACAGTTTGAACTTTTTAGCTTATATGACATTTAGCTTAAACTGTTTGGACATTCTAGGACTAAATAAGCAATAAGAAACCTAATAAGCTAACAATAGATCTTATCCTAAACCTAATAAGCGCTACTGAATAAAAATAAGCAAATCAAATAAGCTTAAAACATCAAAAAGCAATGAAACATTTAACTTGAAAATGACTCTCTAAAAGACTTGAACACAAATTTTAAACTAAAATATAGGACAAATAAGCACTTAAGGAAAAGACTAAAGACTGAAAACAGATCAAGACTGAGACCCAAATAACAAGAATAAGCTGAAAATAAGCAAATAAGCCTAAGAAATAAGCTAGAAAAGCAAAGAGAAAATGACAGCTACTACTTGATGCTTTTGGCTTTT